>JASGAT010362609.1:4600-35122 GCA_030220025.1 Chelon auratus
CATGACCACCAAAAGACCTTTTATTTCATGCAGAACAGCACTGAACTTCACAGTCATTTGAGGCTAGGAAACACTTTAAGCTTCTTATTTGTTTATGGAATGAACCCAGGTCAGCGCCGTGCACCGGAGATGACACGTGTTACCTGAATGTTGGGGGGGAGAGAGAGCAGGGCTGAAGAATGCCGGTTTCTCAGCAGTCAAGACTTTTCTGTTACAGCGCTGGCAAAGCAACGAAGCGCGGCCCCCGGTCTGAGCCTGCCACCATTGTTCTTGCCTCCTCTTGCTCTCTCTCCAGGGGCCGATCCTTTATACATGCCATGTTCTTCTGCCATTACCATGACCCAATTTCTTTTGAAAACTGTGTTTCCCAAATTGCAGAAAGAGCCGGGGCTGGTACAAGAGCTTTTAAAAGAAACTGTCCCCTTGAGTTTAACTATGCGTGCTGCTGAGTCCTACTCTAGAATGTGCTTTGTCAAGAATTTCTGATAATGCTCTGTTTTTTTGCCCACAGGGCTACAAGTCTGAGGCATAGGCTTTGAGCTGGTGGAGTGTCGAGCCGGGCAGCAAATTAAAAATCCAGACAGCTTCTCAAACATGAAAACAGAGCTTTCCCAAAATGGATAAGACAAATGGGTGTTTCTTGTGCCATGTCTGGCTGCTTTAACCTCGTATACTGTCAATAAAAGTGAATAATACATCCATTCTCTTTTGTGTACGCGGCGCCACTGCCAAATGAAATCAGCTGAATGCATCACGTCACTTTCCGCGAGTGATGAAACATTTTAACCCTGTCGATATTTCTCTTCTCGCGGCTTTTAGCCGTTTGCCAGCTGCCTCACGAAGATGAATAGTGTGTCAGGTTGGGAGTAATGGCATTTGCCAGCGTGCTGTCATCACTTCCCATAACTGTCTTGTTAGTCTAAAATCCTGCCCCTGCTCCTGTCCCTGGCACCGGCGCTGGCACTGGCTATAATGTGTCACTAATTTACAGCTAGACTTACAAGTGAATGAGCCCGTTTGATGTTCAGTGTCGGCTTTTGATCAGGGCCGTATATTCAGAATGCTCAGCGGTTGGGGTTATAAATGATTATTACTGAAGTGTCGCTTTGTAGAATGTAATGAATGGGAGCTGATGGTGTAGTGGAAGTGCCTGGGGAATGCTACCCTCCTATAGGAAGCCTTCTTTCAAAGTGTAATCAGTTACAGATTATGATAATCTGCTGCAGTGGTCATCAGGGAATCTTGGTGTATTCCATCTAAACACTGTAAAACATCATGAAAAGTCCTATTTTGTGACTTGACTCCAATTATCTGACACGTAGGAAAGTTAAAATATAAATATGGGTAAAAGGCTGGAGCCTGGGTGGATGTATACCGATGTATATCAGGCATAACATTATGACCACCTTCCTAATATTGTGTTTGTCTCTTCAGAACAACTGGGACTCATCAGAGAATGGACATGGGTCTGCTGCTGCTGCCATCAAGGAGTGTCATTGCTATGGGGTGGGGGTCCCTGGTCTGGTCTGGTCTGGGTGGGTGCTACATGTGTAAGTAACATCAATATGACTGCCAGTTCCAAAAGTTTCCCTGCAGAACATTGAATTGCTGGGGAAAAAAAGCAAGAAAATGCACACATTATCATCATGCACTGTTTTTTTGTAGCAATTTTCAGCCTTTCAGACATTTTTTTTTTTTTTACACCCCACAGTTTTAAGATTTCAGTTTACTCTCAGTGCTCCCATTAGCAAATATACACATATAAATTTTATATAAAGTTACTTTTCTCTATTGCTTCTTCTTTCTGTAGCTGCTGTTGCGAGTCAGTGAAACAAAATTTCATTCTAACACACTTTTAGTTCTCTCAGCTAAAATGACGGTGGTGTTTCAGACACCTATTATGTTAACAATTTTATATGTAATACTTATGTATAAAACATAATTTATTCAGAAAATTGCATTCATTCAAATCTGAAAATTAGTACTTTGGAACTTGTTGAGGAGAGACACTAATTGGTGGACAGATGAGAGGTTGTTTGCTCCTAATAAGACAAGCGACGGCGCCAGACGGGATTTTGGGGGAAAGGTTGGCAGAAGGGTGAGGAGGAGGAGGAAGGACACAAAATTTGAGTGATAACTGATTTCAGTGATTAGAATCCATTTGGCTTTAAACGCACCACTCTATGTCTTTTAACATTAAAAAGCTGTTATTAAACTAGTCATGAAATAGTATGCAATCAATGTGACAAGTGCTCAGATTCCTCCCTCTCTTTTCACTTATGTATTGTTTTCTAAAAACCTTCACAAGTCAGCCAGGTTGACAGTCCTCCCCTCGCTGTGTTTAATCCGCTGACATCACATTAGCAATTGATAGGTAAAGTTTTCCAAGAACTCTGGAGGCATCACAATGTGAAACGCACATTTAAATGGATAATTCATCCTTATCACGAAAGATCACTGACTGAAAAGGAGCATCTTGTTCACGTCATCTTTTTTTTGATTTTTGATTTACAGCCGTTGCTTGTATTCAGATTAATTCCAGCCTATTTCATTTCACCACTTGCCGGGTTTCTCGAACCGCATGCAACTCAGATTTTAGATTGATTTTTAGAAAATTGGCAAAACAAAATTCAAATGACTTTCCCTTTCCGTTCACTGCTGTTGTGCAAGTATTACAAAGTAAAATAAACAGCTGCAAATTCTCCACTCTCTGCAGAGGAGGAGGGCGCAGTGGGATAACATTACTGAAACAGTCAAACCTCACACTGTGAATAAGAAAGTAGGGAACATGATGGAAGTATTTGTGTTTGTTTCTTGCATATGAGGACGGTTTATTTCATCACACAGATCTGATGTCTTACATGTCATCTCTCCTTTGGACACATGCTTCCACCTCAGCGAAGCTAGAAACCCCTGTGATTTTGCTATGCATTTCCTCTCAAATATTTTTACTCACAAAATTGAAATGATTGAAATCATAGGTGTACTTAAACATACACCTTGTCCCCGCTGGCTGTGTATAAAGCTAGAGGGGGCCATTTGTGACAAGACCCATAGTTATCCTGAAAAGCAGTTTTTATGCTCAGTGGTGAGTCCGTCCGTCGCCTTAGTAACGACGCTTGACTTTGCTGTATGTCACAAAGGTGGAATGGGAGAGAAACTGAGGTGGGTGGACGTAAGTTGACGCAGAGGCTACACTGACAACGCAGACCCCTACGCAGAGCCTAGCACCATAGCTGACGCGCCAGAAATGTAACCACGTGCCGCAAGAGCTGTGATTGGTCCGCTTGGTAGTAGCGTATTTGTGCTTCAGTATTTTTCGGCTGCTACTCCATCTCCGCAATTTTCAGATTGATTGTTTTGGCTCAATAAAGATAAAATGCATCGAATAAAAGTTGACTGAGGAGGTTTAGAGATACAAACAATCGTACGACTCGTCTTCCGGTTTCAGTCGCCATTGTGAAGCAGGAAGAAGAAACAAAAATGAGCTCAACTAGCAAAAAAGACACAGCGCCAACTAGGTGGTGGTGTTTTTACAGAGCAAGCCAGACTGATGAGTGCAAAAGTATAAATGTGACAAGTGCTCAGATTCCTCCCATTGTGTAAACTGTAGCCACTCCCTTCATTATGTCAGCATGTTTATATTGTGCTGTAATATTGGGCATTTTAACAAGGGGGAAACGACTCTCTTTTGGAGTCTGCCTCAAGTGGCCATTTGTGGAATGACACTTCTGCTTTGGCTTCAGTTTTACCCACGGGAGTGTCAGAGTTCAGAGAGCATTTTCAAATCCTACTCACAGGAGCTGTAAAAAAGCCAGGAACAAATTACAGATTTGTGCTTTTTTGTGCAGTTGCTTTCTGGACGCCTTAAGTAACAATAACCTGAGCTTGCAGTATGTGTCGGGGAATTCAGCTATCCAAACGAGGCCATCACATCTAAGACGACATTTGTCGATTCAGCTCCAGCTGAGCCACAGGGAACTTAAATGCCCCCCACCCCCACTCCTTAGAAAACACTTAAACCTGAGTTAAACATTAATGTGCAATTATTTATACATTGTGTAGTCTCACATGTGTCCTTACAGTAGAGAACACTACACTCCTCAGCTCCCTAAGCTGGCCTGTTAATGTGGTTCACCAGTCATCAGATGCCACTGCAAACGCGCTGGGAAGTCACCTAGCAGAGCACTACACTCCCAAAGTTATGGGAAACACAGTGAGCCCCCGCAAATCATGTCAATGCCTCCCAGAGGACGACTTTTCCAGATGCCTCTGTTTTCCTCTTCACTGATGCGATGCGATGCAGCATGTGTGGGTATGCGAGTGTGTGTGTATCATGGCTCCAGCATGAATGTGTAAAAGTGGGTCACAGCTGCCAATATAAGACCCTTTTTCTCAAAGTAGGGGCTTTCCTTGAGCGGGGAGGAGAAACGAAAGGAGAGCATCAACCTTGTCCTTTTCTTGCCCCCATCAAGCCATGTTTCTAAACACATATTTTTGTTGCCCCATGGAGGTGAGCAGAACACAGAAGCAATAGGAGAGCATTAATTTTCCAAAATGGGCTGTCATACTGATGCGCGCTCCTCCCTCTATCTTTCATAGGCCTTTCAACCATCCCTCTATTTCTCTTTGATATCTCCTCTGTCTCCCAGAACCTGAGCAAAGCTTGTTTTCCCAGGTTGGCCTTATCTTTGCTGTTGAGGAAAATCCATTTTTGAATCTTGCCATTTTCAATTTCTGTGTCGACTGCCGGGCCGAGAATATATTCTGCTTTGTGTATTTTTCTTCAAACACGCTCCTGCTAATAAAAACCACCAGGTCTATTTGTGAGGCAGACATTTGAAGATTTAACCACGGTAGGAGTGGATACCGCACTCAGTTAACAAGCACCTCGGCAAGTGCTTAGCTTGGTACTCATTTAAAAGAAAATATTTTCAATTTAGTACACAGGCATCAAACTGAAAAGCAAGTTAAATAACCTTTCTTTACGTCAGTTAACTTCCTGCCTCTCTTCCACCCTTCCCTCTATATAAGTTTACATAATTAAACTGCCTCCCTGAGATATAGGCCGGTGAAAGGGCCAGACAGGGGAGTATTCACAGAATTGAAACTGCACCTCACCCATTATTTATGGAGCCCGACACAGTCACATCAGTTCAGCGAGTGACGGTCAACATTATCAATGCAGTTTTCCAGCTCATTACCCGGAGTTCCTTCAAACCCTGCGTCCCTCCTGAGACACGTGTTCATGTGCTGCAGTGGATCTCCCGAGCCGCGCAGAAAGCCAACACATGAATTTAGCAACATTGTGAACATTGATAATTGAACAAAGGGAAAATAAACAGTAGCTAACGCTGAGAGCCGATCCCTTTACGTGTTATGGTTTGTAGGGTACTAATAAGAGCCCCAGGCTCTCCATTTCTGCATCCTCCATATGTGCATTCGCATGATGTAAACTACCCCAGCTACCGGATTTGCTATCAGCTGCTTCTGTCTCACTGCTGTGGGGATTGAAATCTGCCCGAGGGATGCCAGAGAAAACGAAGCTATTCTATCTCTCATCTGCTCTCAGAATGATATGTATTTTCACATTTTTCTGCTCAGTGTTACCTTATCCACACCAACTGAAGAACGGTCTTTTTATCAGCTTAAACATACACTTTTGTTTTTTAATGAAAAAAACACTTTCTTTATGTTATGTTCTGCATAGTTAACCTGATAAGCCAGACCAACTTTCCCGCCCCCAATTGTTTTGTGGAGGAAAGTTGGTCTGGAGTCACTCCAGCAAAGATCTGCTGGGCCAATCAAATCGTTTGGGTTTTGCTTGATGTGGTGATGGACAGAAGATTAACAGTAACATAGTCATACACATCATTTTAGCTCTGTTGAGTTGAAGTAGTGTACAATAAAATTGCTGTCACTGGTCATATGAATTACATGGAGAGTTTTTTCCCCTGTATCAGATGAAACACGCCCCGTAATGAAATCCAAATGGAGTGTACCAGACTCAAATTCTAATAATACAACTGCCACTGCCTTCAGCTATTTCAGTCAACTATGATTGCCTTTTTATCATAGAGATTTTGAGCTGCTTTTGTTTTGTTAGAAAGATTAGGACCCCTGAGTTTAGGGGTGCTACTCCCATCTGTTTTCTGTTTTGAGTTTACATGGGTAACTTCAATTTGTTTTAGAGAGATTCGTTATATTTAAACTTTGGTGAAGTTCTTCCTTTGTTCTGGTTTTAATTTGTCTGAGTAGCGTCCATAGCCCACTTCTGTTCCTCCTTGTTTATGTGTTTTGTTTTATGTTTGAATCATTGTAGATTAAACAATAACCAACCAACTGAACCTGTTTCACACCTGGTTCATTTATGTTACGTCCCGTTACCCCTAGCATTGGCCGTAACATAAGTGTTGCATTTCCAGATACATTTAAAACAGATTTGTGCAATTAATTTGCATGTTACCTATTGGAATCACGATTAAATATTTAAATCTATTGACAGTCCGAATTTAGATTTGTGACTGCAACAAGGAACAGTGGCCAGTTCTGATTTTAGCTCTGGATTTAACACCGCCATTGACTCATTAACGCAACTTTAATGAGACACTAAGTGGAATTCAGAGCAAGGCATAGGAACAGAGGAACAATGAAAGACAGACAGAATGAGACAGACAGAGAGATCAAAGGTTGTACCCAGGAGTGATGCTGGGAAACAGCCTCTTCTGCCTGGATGGCCATGCACACATCAAACCAAGCCACAGCTGTGTCAAGCTGGCTTTGTTGTACTGGAGTGTGGGTGTGTTTGCCTGCATGCATGAGTGTTTGTATGCATACTCGTGTGCTCTTTTCAGATGGTATGTAGGAAAATATGTAGCTGTGAGTTGTGTGTGCCCTGTGTGTGTGTGTGTGTGTGCATGTCACATGTCATAGGCGAACAACAGCTTCCCTGCTGAGACTCCAGAGAATGACAGCCTCAGCTTGACCTTCATTATGAGTCTGTTTGCTGACACTGCCCCTTATGGGGAAACATGGAATGACAGGGGCCTTTACACTGCAGTATAGGGACAGCATTTATCACATAACAAATATGATCTCTCAGGTACGTTGGAATAAGATCAGGTAAGGAGAAATTTAGTTGTAAAAGCTGCAAGGCAAGACAGTGCAAAAGATGTATAAAAGGTATAAGTATAAAATAGAAACAAGCTATATTAAAGTAAATATATTAACTATACAACACATTTTTGGGGGTTTCTGTGCCACAGTTTAGTAATTAACTAACTAGATTTAGATGAAAAACCAACTAAAGTTTGAGTTAAGTAAAAAAAAATGGTAGAGGCTGAATATTCACTATGGACCTTCTCGAATATCAACTTCTGTAGTGTATTTCTCTTAACAAAACAAATATTGCACACAAATGACATGCTATATGTAGCAAATAAGTAAAAAGATATATGAACTGCATTTGAGAAAAGACCAAAAATTATTGGATGGAATGAAGTGATAAGTAAAATAATTTCCTGAGATGCAGAGATCTGGCTGTCAGAGAGGGTGTCTGGGGTTCTTTGCTCGTGGAGGAAACTCAGCAACAAGTTTGAAGAGATGCTGAGGTTGAAGACAAATGACCTCTGCTAGCGCTCCTTCCTGAACTGTGGGTGCAACAGTCTCTGCCTGAAGGAGCTAAATAAAGGTCCCAGCAGTCTCATACAGGGATGAGAGGAGCTGTTCCAGATTTTTGACAGTTTGACCAGCATCCTTCTCACCCGACTGAGTTCAGAGGACAGCCCAGGATGGTTTGTCCAATCTTTTCTTGTCCACAGACCCCAGCATAGAAGGTTGCTGATACAACCATGGCGTTGTAAAATGTTCTGAGCAGTGTCCTACACACCCCAACGGAATTCAGTCTTCTTATCAGGTGGGGGCAACTTTTTTACAGGACACGAATGTTGTGCGACAAGTCCAGTTCATTGTTCAAGTGAATCTGTGTCCATACACTATCCCTGAATGCTCAGCAGGGAAATCCGTGAGGCCTTACTGTCAATCAACATCTCCTTGAGGCGTTGATGTGAAGGTGATTGAGTTCACACCAGGTGATAAAGTCCTATTAGTATTGTCTCTTCAAATGTACAAATAAATATAGTAAATCCTGTTATACAAAGCAAGGAAGCTAATACCTGTAATCAACCCACTTTGTACTAGCCCTTAAGGGGTAGTACTCCAGTGCTTTACGAGGCAGAAATCATCTTACAATAAATTTGACAATGAAAGACTCACAAAGATGGTAAATCGGATTTATCATTTAAATGACATTGCATCGTGTTACTAACTAGTGGTTCACTCAACACCTGTAACAGAAGCAAAAAATAAGTAGTAGAGAGGAACTCACGATGAACTGAGCACTGTAGGAAGCAAATACCAACCCAATAAAACGCTGTGGGTCAGGAAACAAGATGCTCTGGGCTGCTCTGCTTGACGTTCAGTTAATTTGGTCTGAACCAAGAGGAAAAATGTTAAATAGTTGCATTTTGATTCCGGTCTAGTGCATGTTCACAGTTTAGGTGATGTCATCGTGCATCATGAGCTCCCATGAGGGGAAACCAAACTGTGATGACTGACAGCAAGTCACGCAGCACTCCTCAAGCATTGTGTCCACTGTGTGTATTTGCCGTTCTCTGATTCAGATCTGGAATGCACCATTCCAAATTATTTTAAGCTTATTATAAAAGACTATTTTGGAAGTGGGGCCTTATTTTGGTGAGGCGGCATGGGTTAAACGTACCCATCAGTTTAGGAAGGCTACCTCTCAATAAATATTTAGGTAGCTTGAAGTAGTGAATGGGGCTAGACTATCAGTTGAAATCCTCATTTTAAAGATCTGCAATCACACTCAGAAAACTGAAAGCATTTAGTGTATTGAAACTGAAAATCAGCCAACCAACATGTAGGGACAAGATCTTGTACAGCTTTATAAAGGGGATTACTGTGAGATCACTGTGTAACACACTTTTAAATTGACATATTTAACAGTCACAGGAAATAAACACAACAGACTGCAGTTTTAATTGCTTTTTACTGTCAATCCCCCACACTTACGTGCTGTCATGCATAAATGTCACCATGGTAAACAAATGATTTGCATAAACCCATGCATCGTTTACACATGTCGGTTATAAGACCACCTCCTGAACAGTCCACAGTCAGCAGGTGGCTTATTAGTAGATCTGCTTTTTGAATCCATCTGTTGTTAATGGATCCTGTAGTTGCATCATTTGTTTTTACACCACAAAGGAAACACAACAGATACCATGTAGGTCTCACCATTTCAGGAAGTTATATCTTGTGGGTTGAGCTGGCTCCAAGGTTGGGTTAACAGTTTTCACAAGGGCCCAAACAAATCACACTAACCAGGAAAATGCACTAGGGTTCCTCTTAACATCTGAGCTGATATCTGCCAGACTCTCAGGCATTACCAATGTGTTGCACTGATTTCAATGGTGTACTATTTATTTAGTGTATTATACTATTTTCCGCAAACTCGTGAAAGAAAAGTACGGTCCGAGAGAGGAGCCACTTGTTTCCACCTGTTTCTATAGCGTCAAATAACTAAAATGAAATTCATCAGAAAAATTAACACTTGAGTATGCATCAGTATTATATTAACTACCTGAAGTGACAGAAACTATCCCAAAAAATTGTCGTCTATTTTAGTGTTTTAGTTTGGCCCAAGTCCCATCCACTGACATGGAGGGGGTGGAGCTTATGACCTTTACTGCAGCCAGACACCAGGAGGAGCTCTACTTGTTTTGGCTTCACTGTTGAGGAGCTGTTCTGTCATCCATCTTTATACAGTCTATGTTGCCTGTGTTACTCAGGCAACAAACCACTATTTTGGCTCACAAACCGTCTCTTTAAAATTAAAACATTGCATTAAAAGTCTTATGATAATTCTCTGACCAGTGAAATTTGAAGTGGGCGTGGGTTTGACCTTTCGTCTGGGGGTGAAATTGTCCTTTTTGGGACCATAGTTCGGATGCACTGCTAGCTGAAGGGAAGATAAGTTTCTCTTTTTAACATGTTTAAATTTAAATGTTGTATAAATATGTGACGATGCATATTTGATTGGATAAAGACACTTTTTGTCTTTATTTATATACTAAAATGGTAGTGTTTCATTTGTTGCCTCAGGGAAACATTGTGCAGTTAGGCCACTTTTGTTTGAACAGTAACAGTGCTCATGGATGGAGATGTGCAGGGATGCTATCACCATAATCAATTTGTAATTATTTTTACTCACAGGAGATGGATGTATGAACATTTTATAGGCCTGAGAAACATGATCAAGCAGTTAGACAGTGAGGATGAACACACACGTGTGCGTGCTTGTGCATCAGTGGGTGAAAAGAGACCCATGTGGGATCAATACAGTGCAGTCATGAAAATGGATGAACGGAACCCAATCAAAAAATCAAGAAAATTCAAGTCTTAAACCTCCTCCATTTATTCACAATCTGTGGATCTGTGGACTCAGAACTCTTTACAGATGGTTTTGTAGCCTTTTCCAACCTGATGAGCAACAACAACTCTTTTTCTGAGCTCCTCAAAAAGCCCCTTTGTCTGTGCCATTATACATTCATTCATTCATTCATTCATCTTCTGTAACCGCTTATTCCTGTGAAGGGTCGCAGGGTCTGCTGGAGCCTATCCCAGCCGAGAGGTGGGGTACACCCTGGACAGGTATCCAGTCTATCGCAGGGCTAACACAGACAGACAGACAATTTAAAATCACCAATTAACCTAATGGGCATATGAGTGTACCTGGAGAGCAAACTCCACATAGAAAGGCCCAGTCGACCCATGGATTTGAACCCTGGACCTTCTCGCTGCGGGGCATCACTGCTAACCACCTCTCCACTGTGCCGCCCTGTGCCATTATACACTTAGGTAAAAATGTGTTGTGAAGATCAGACTGGTTTTTATTTTTTTTAATAAAATGGGGAACTGAACAACATCTGAGTCTCAAAACACTGACTGGAAACACTTCTGAACAGATGTTCTGAACAGACTTATTTTTGGCATCTTGCAGATATGTAATATTGGTTCATTTTTCTTGTTCCTGTTGTCTAATTTCAGGACTTGTGTGGAAATCCTCTGATGTTTTGAGTCATTTTTATCCAGAAGAGTAAATAATTCTGAGGGATGCAAATACATTCTTCAGCACTGTAAAATTTCAGAAGGCAAGTCAGTCACTTTTTACCCTGAACTTATAAAATATGAAGTTGATACTGGTCTTCTCTCCATGTAAAAAAGTAATTAGAATGAATATTCTGAGAACCATTTGTATGCAGTGCAACAAACGTGTTGATAACACAATGTGCATGTGTTAAATATTGAATCAGGTAGAGAATGGGGATAGTACTGCGTGATGAAATGTTAACAGCTGCTCGCCCACATGTAAGGCCGTACAGGGAGGTGTGAGCAGATATTAGAATAAAACTCAGGGTGCTGGGAGCCTGATGGGTCCCTGGAGTGAGAGCGACATGCATTGTGATTCAAGGCCTAGTAGAACATTGCACCCAGGGGTTCTGAGAGCGGCACAGGGTCCTTTTTCGGATCACTGCTGCTTAACACAATAAAAGGCCTTTCCTCTGTTCCTCAGCCTGCTCTGCTGCTGCTGCTTCAAAAGTGAAGGACACAGAAATGGCTCGCTCATCCCAAATACCGCACAGCTCATCAAAACAGCCCTGAGATGTCTTGATGCTGGAACATAGCGCACTTTTCCTACCAGAATAAAAAATGTGCATATGGCCGTCTCAGCATTCTCACAGGCCCCGCTCAGGGATCAATGTCATTGGTATGTATGGGCTGCAGCAGTAAGCCTTCAGGATTCATCTTCAGCACTTTTTAATATGAGATCAACGGAAATAAAAGTACGTCTCCGTGTTTTTGTTCAGTCGTTGTGTGTCTGCACAGATGAGGTGAGTGATAAAGACATATTCCATCCTTAGCCCATCAGTGATTTCACCTTAGCTCATCATTATTTTATCCAGCCTTGGCACAGATTAACGTTGTTTGTCGAGATAATGACAGGGTTTGGTTTGGATGCGTCTGTGCAATGAATCAGGCCATTGCACTTCTCAGACTGGAGGACATCTTCAGGAGAGTTCTTGTCCTCAGATTAACTGAGACTTCCTTCCAAAATTATCCTGCTAAAAGCTCTGAGGCGGGACTTGGAGGGGGATGTTTTTTTAGTGTAATTGCCTCGGCACAATTGCTTCCCTGCGTCTTTTCGCTACACGTAAGCAGCATGAATGATCTAAACTGAAAAATAAATTCTTTGTCTCCCTCTTTATTATCTGCACCAGACACACTTCCTATTCTCTTTAAATCTATCTGAAGGGTCTGATGTCATTACATTTATTGTGTTCAAGGAAATATCCAGATTGATATGAAGACTCTATTTTCCGGACTTGTGTATATTGTACTAACCACCACAACAAATGCCTAATATGTGTTAACAAATGTGGTGATAAGGAGAATTCTGATTCTGATTCTGACTCTAAATATACTAAAAAAAATTAATTTGACACTAGTAATAAAAACCCAGTTATCCTTCGATGCAGCTATCTTACTTGACATTGTTATTTCATAAATTCAGTGCATCTCAAAAGCCTCCAGTGTCAACAGTGTAATTTGTCACTGCAATGTCTCCACATGACAACTAGGTCAACGTGTGATGAAAGCTGCACTAATCAATATTCATTTATGTCAATAATTAATCCAATGGCAACTTGTAATGTGAAGGCACAGTCATGAGTGTACAGAGAGTTCATCGGCCAACTCTAGTTTATGGTCTGCAAATTTAATGTTCACTGTAAAGTTGTTAGTCTCACACCACTCGCTGGTTTTATTTTTGGCAGCAGCGCCTTGTAACACAGAGCTAAATGGAGATTGAAGGTAGGACTTAAAAACAGAGGCATTGCTAAAAAACTGCCTGGCCGAAAACAAAGTTGTCACCTGGATTTAACTAAGCAAATAGGCGCGAGCCTCCTATTGGATAATTACTGCATGGGAGATTATGTTTCAGCTGGCAAAAAGTTATTTAACCCCAACTGATGCAATGAGTAGCTTCTCAACAACCATGTCTAAAGACACATCCCATGATTGTGGAAAAGATGTTAGTCTGTTTGAGAAGGGTCAAATCACTGGCATGCATCAAGCAGAGAAAACATCTAAGGAGATTGGAGAAACTACTAAAAATTGGGTTAAGAACTGTCCAATGTATTATTAAAAACTGGAAGGATAGTTTGGTACTATCGTCTTTGAGGAAGAAATGTGATTGATTGTGATCAACCATCACTTAAACGTTTGGTGAAATCAAATCAAAGAAAAACAACAGTAGAACTCAGGGCTATGTTTAATAGTGAAAGTAAGAGCATACCAAATTTTAAAGGCATGTGTATAATGCAGTCTATGATTTCTGAAACATGACAACAGTCTAAACAGTGTAAACATGTATATACATCCTCATGGCATGGTTTATAATGCAGGGTATTCTCTAATGCCACACTGTAGGCACTGGAAGTGTTCTTTGTGTGACAACCAATAAGAATCCAGGTCATGGTGAAGTCGTACTCTATATGTTCCATTAATTCACCTCATGTCTTGAAGTTCATGGTACAAGATCCACATGATCACTCCATGCTCCTTCATTATTATGATTTCTTATCAAACATTTTTACATATCTTTAAGAAATAAATTGCATTTACAATATTTGTAAGATCCTCATTAGAAGTACCAATTAGTAACACTTTATTATCCTTTAAACAACTCTGAATATAATAAAAGAGAGTAAAAGCATAATTTCATAAAGCAATAATTTACTAATTCCAACATTAATAAATATAAAATAATTAATTAATTGGATTAACTCCATATTACAATCCCTTTGTGCTGAATTTTCACAGTTTTCATTTTGTAAAGTCTGTAATTTAGGAAAAAAGCAGGACATTCCTCCAGACAGACACGTTGCAGATAAACAGTTTTCTCAGTGATTTTATTTGCCATCCATCCCAGCTCCGATGTCGATATGTGCTCAGAGGTTCTGCCCCTGTCCTTCTAAAGCCACGGGAGGTGTGTTTGGTTGCCGACTTTCTATCAGATGCTGGCATGTTGCGCTCGGTTTGCTCAGAGGGCCACTCCAACATGAGTGATCTCACACTCGAGATGGGATGCAATCTGTCTTCTCCCAGGGCTCTTTGTCTAATACTGCTAATTAGAGAAAGAGAGAAAAGGGTCAATCCTCTCTGTGTGTTCTCCGTACACACCCTCCCTCTCTCTCCTCCTCTCAGTCTTTCGCTTATTCTCTCTACCAATTACTGGATTAGAAGACACACTACCAGGAGTCACTTAGAAACCCGGGCGTACATGCGCTGTCACTACCAATATAGGGCTAATGGTGACTGTAACACAGCCTCAAATAGCCTTGTGGCTTGTGACCAAAGCTTGCCATTAGCTGATTACTGCAGTTAATGCAGAAATGCAGACAAATAAAGGCCTTTAATGCTTTTTTTCCCCAGATTTATTTCTAGAGCAGAGATATCACTACGATAAACACAAAAACTGAATTCCCAGTCTTAACGGGACTGTTTGTCTGAATCCCATGAGCAGTAAACCTCATTGTACTCACTGACACCAAGATTTCTTGGAAGTGCAGTAAAACCGTTAACAGCTAAATGAACCATCCAGATGGTCTATAAGACATTGCATACATAGCAGGATATAACTTGGCTCGGCTTCTGTGCCTTTTTTTCCCCACAGTTTGCTCTCCACGCATAATTTTTTTAGACATGTAAAAGAATGGGCATCTCAATCAAAAAGGTATTTTTCCAGCCAGCAAAATGCTGCCAAAACTTACCATCTGTTCCTACGTGGGGGCGGAGGCAGCAGAACAGTGTACCAAAGCAGACCCTGCATCCTTTGCTTGGCTGGTGTCAGGAGAAGTTGCTCCCAGCCAATTGATCAGTCAAATGTCCTTGAAAGCTCAATGCTAACCTTCACTGCGGGAAACGAGTGAAGATTCCTTAAGATGAGCATGCTCTCTTGCTGGGATGCATAAAACAACTACACGTGACAGATGGATGAAAAATGTCAAGGTGCGATAGATGTATAAGTGTTAATGCAATGTGTCTCTCTTGTAGAATCCATCAGGAAGCAATAGGAAGATTGGGGGTGATCTCATCATGCTTGCATCTGCTGTTCAGATAAACGATCTTGTGTCCTGAACCTTTCACAGTATCAAGTGCTGAAATGATGGAAGCATTTCCCTCGGCGACACTCCGAACCACCAAGAAACAAGATTGGACAGAACTTAGTTTGGAAAAGCAGACTTTCCCCCCGTGGGTGCAACTGTGGTTATGCAAATGGGACACTCATGGGTAAAGGAATGATGACTCACGAACGGGACAATTTTCACAAAGATGGCTCTCTGCTCAGCACTTTGGTAGAGTGATGTGTTGATTTTCCGACTCTGAGCTCTTTAATGTTGTTTTCCTCCTGCTTTTGCAACACAACAAACCTTAGAATTTCCCACAGATCCTACAAAATGCGCCCTAACTTCGCTTGAATACGTTGTGAGCTTAAATCACAGCAAATCAAGCCCCTTTTGAAGAGGAAAGCCCCCCCATCCCCTCCGCCCTCCGCTCCCCTTCTGCTTGTTAGCCAGCCAGCGACTTGACAGTGTTTAATTGATTAAACTATGAATGCAGTCGAAGTCTCAGCTCCACCAAGAGATGCAGTGCACAGACACCGTATGGATGGCAGGCAACAGCAGAGAGCCCCAACTCTCTTAAATGACTCACGAGTGCAAGAGAATATGGTGTTGATTATATAATTGTGTGCATTCCCACTCCAGCAAGTCTCATTGACTCCAGCTTTCATGCAGCACTCCTATCGTCAAAGGCACATTTACGTTCCCACGACATGTGTGGGTGTGTGTGTGCGTATGACTCGTATGTCTTAGTTACAACCTCCTTTGCGTGAAACTTTTTCTTTCTGTCTGCTTTCATTTGATCTGCCAACACTGTTGTGTTTATTTGTGCTCCACGCTGCCAGAGGAGGCTTGTTAGCCAGGATTGTTTATTGCCCTTAGAGGCCCAGTTTTGTTGTTGCGTTTCTCGACGGCTCATCAGCCGAGGAGTGGCTTTTTGCAATAAATTGAACTAAATTATGCATGGCTTTATTGGGCCGGTGCGAAGGGTCCCCGACATCAAGGGATGCCTTTGAAACACAACTGTCCAGTTCAGTGCCCAGAAGGATTCACACCCAATGGAAGGTTTCACAGTTTAAAGGAGATTCAGTGTGGTTGTCTTGACACAAATCAATGGGGAAAAAATGCCCTTTATTGCCAAAGGAATCGGATTTTTACAGAGTGCATTGATTGAAAATAAAAAACAGAAAAGCTAAAGTTTAAGTATTTCGCAGAGGCATCCTTTTCAGCATTTGCAGTCTTGCATATCTTCCAATTCTTCATCATTCAGTCACAAGTTCAGGCACAAATTCTCAACTCATGTTTAACAGTAGGGACTGGATTTGAAAACATTACAGAGATCGTAAGGTTGTAGAGGGCACTTTTTGAAGAAACACCAAGGTGGACTGCTGGTACCATTTATAATTTAATGGAAATCCTAAAAAAATAAAAAACACTGAAGAATAATTGAGACAACAGGACTAATAGGCGGTTTAGACTTCTGTATTAGGTTGACGCAGAGGCTACGGCGACAACACCAACCCCTACGCAGAGCCTACGCAGACCCTAGCACCGTAGCCTGATGTGCACCTCCCCAGAAATACAACTACGCGCGTGGCAACACAGAGCACAACAGCTGTGATTGGTCCACGTGGTAGTAGTGTATTTCCACTCTAGTATTTACAGCTGCTTCTCCATCTCCGGAGAATTTCTAATTGATTGTTCTGGATCAATTAAAACATCCAGAAAAGGACATAACGGGGAATAGCACTGGCTTATCATGACAAAACATTGGTAAAATGAACGAGTTTCGTGGCAGATAATGCGTTATTTAGAGGCTGCGTTTCGGTGCCCCAGTCACTATATGGATATAGGCGGATCTCATCCAAACGACTCCAAATGACACCAAAGTTATATGGGTGAGTAAACGATCATATTTTATGCCAGAAATAAGGTCCAGGTTGTAAAAAACAGTAGTTCCCCTTTAACTTGATGTATTTGATTAATATGGACAATACAAAAATAAATGAATGACATTCTAGTTCTTATACAGACATTTGTCATCTGTAGATTTACACCTCCCTTATCAGTAGTCTAAAAGTTTCCAAGGAAGTTGGAGATTTTAGTGATTTAATGTATGTATGGCATGTTTATGTAGCCTTAGACGTAATCAGTTTACAGTAGCTGATGCAGTCAGATGGTTTACTGTGGGTTACTGACACTGAATTGCTCCCAAAGATGGTTTTAAAGTAAAAAAAAAAAAGAAAAGAAAAAAAGCTCTGAAAGCTCCTTTGTAGCATGTTCCAGAGGGATCCACCATATACAGAGATCAACCAAAACACTCTGACCACACTCATAGATGAAATGAATGATGCTGATCATCTCATAATGGCGACATGTCAAGCTCAGAGTTCTCAGTTGATTACCATAGCGAGCGGGACTGAGCAGGTGTAAAGACCTGAAAGACTTGGTTGTGTAATTAGTTCCACAACAGATGCAGATAAAACAGGTGCAGGGGAGTGATATGAGTATATGTGAGAACCATCATGAGGGAGCATTTCTGCTCCGCGTGCTAAATGCAGTCCTGCGAGAACAGAGCTCCCTTTACACTCAACACTACATTTTTTTCATAGCAACTGTAAGTTACATGGATCATATTTGCCACTGCTGTCAACACAAATACTGTGGTTTGCACTTCACATGAAGCGTTTTTGAGATTAAACTCCAATTCACGATGTCTCGGTGCACGATAGCTTTTGTAGAGTCCACGTCCTGGTGAAGGACAGCATAGATTATTGTGTCTTAGCTAATCAGTCTAGTTGTCACCATATTTCCACAAACATCATCAAATTAATCAGATCATCAAAGCTTAATAGCAAGTATCTCCTGGGGATTGTAAACATCTGTACAACATTTCTTCAGCATCGTTGTTGAGATAAGTTGGGACCAAAGTGTTGAAGAGACCAAGTGAGTGACAATAACTGGCACTCATGTAGGTCTTTGTCAGCATTATTTATTTATCAAGTTAAGTGGGAAAGAATGAATGTTGATTGACTTGGAAATTCTTCTCCCTGTGGGATTTGCTCGGTGTGTTTCTCTGTCCTCACGGCAGACGTTTATGCCACTATACTCATGAAAACTTCGTGATAGGTGTGTTTACAACATAGACTGTATTAAGACGTACTGCGGGTTAGTTCCTCAAAAGCGAAGCCAAAGCAAGCAGAGCTCCCCCTGGTGACTGGCTGCAGTGTAGGTCATAAGCTCCACCTCCTCCATGTTAATGGATGGGATGCCAAATTTTTTCAAGGATATTTTCAGTTCGTTTAGGTGGTTCACATAATGCTGATACACATTGAAGTGTCCATTTTTCTGAGAAGTTTCATTTTAGTTAGTGATTTGACGCTACATTAATTAAATAAATAAAATTTCCTTGTAACTGGTGGAGGTAGATCAGAGCGCAGTATTAAACAAACAAAAACGTGAGCGAGTCTGGGTGGAAGTGTGGGCGGGTCATTGTTAACGTGCCTCCGCGTGGCTCCACTCTCGGACCGTACTGCATGGACTGACTGTGGCAACAAACTCACGAAATGGCGCAGCCCATATCAGGAAAATAGCATCTGTTTGGCCAATGTAAGGAAGTGGGGATGCTATATATCACTGAAATAATGTGACTTTATACAGTCGGTCAAAGTTTAATTAGATAGACACTTTGTTTTCCCAGGCGGCTATACCTGTCTTAATAAAGGAAAACAACATTTGTGCAAACATATTTTGAGGGATTTTATTTGTAATCAGTGTTAATCCCACTCTTTATTGCTCCTCCGTTGATTCATGTCAAATATCCTCATTAAATCTACTTTGATTCACTGTAAGACACAAATATATCAGAGGAGCCAAGTTATGGGTTGTGTAGCTGGTCCACATCACTACGGGGAATCGCTCCCAAACTCACATACAGTAGATGGCCAAGCAAGCTAGGACGATCTGGATTTGACGGAGCACGCATGCAGAACATTTACTTCTCTCTCGTGACAGGCTGACTGCAGGGGCGAGTGTTGGAGAGATGCCACTGCAGAGAATCTTTACAGGGATTACAAGACAGTGCTTAATAAAGAATGTAGATAATTAGTTTCAACCACGGCCAATTGTTATTTATGTAATTTCCGACGGGCTTGATTAACAGATGCAAATTCCCCATAATCCATATGTGCGCACGTCAGCCGGTTTGCCAGCTCCTGTTTCCCACTTCAACTCCTGGTTTATGTTTCTAATCATAGCAGCGGAATTCATTTTTCAAAAGAAATCATGGAGGAGTCGACCCCTCTGACAAAGCCGTCATGTGATTTTTCATATCGGACAGGTTGCTGGCACACATCCTACCACCAATTAAACTGCCCATCTGATAATGAACAACCAACGTTTATAATGATTCGCAAGCACACGTTCCTCCGGCGTGTGTTTACACCTCATTTATTTTCATTCTCCCCTCTTTCTTCCCAGTTTGAGCCTTCAAAAGTTTATGATCCATGGCTGTGATACCCGCCCGTAGATTTATCCTGCTCAGGTTGGAGCCGATTTGTGTTCACGAAAGGGGCAGAAGGAAGAAGCTTTTCCCTGTTATAACAAGGTGCAAGGAGGGTGGACTAATTGTGTAGTTCAGGCTGCAAAGTCCTGAAAGTCCCGCACTTTGTTCTTTTCTCACAAAAACATAGAGGAAAAAGTAGATCGTGCTGTACTTCCAGTTTCAGTTTCACCTTCACCCAACCCGGTATAATACCCAGAATGCAAACATACACTCATCAGCTTGGCATTTAGTGCTAATCAGAATATTATATCAAATGTAATTTATTTCTCTGTGAAATCTATGCTAGAAACCAAAAACAAGGAGAGTTATAGCAGAGTTTGAGCTCCTGCAGTTTGCCCTGAGCTGATCCTTTATCCTGGATAGAGTCCACACTCAGCATGTCTCCATTACTATCTCAACAGCAGTCCCTTGAGAACAAAAAACAAATACAATGAAAGAATAAAACTTCTTACAAGGTTTGTACATGCATAATATATGTACTTTTGAAGGTCACATTAAACAACTGGGCAAAGGGATTTGGGAACTTTGGGGGTCGCCAGATTTGTTCACGCACCGTAGTTTCAGAACTTGCTAGCTTTTGAATTTCTGCAGCCGGCTTTGGTAGGTTATATAACTTTTAGTGCAAGTTATTGGTCATTTCTTATTCATTCATTTGTTATCACTCATCCTCCAGAGGGTCGCCGGGGGGTTGGAACATTTCCCAGATGTCACTGGGCGAGAGGTGGGGTACGCCCTGCACAGCTCGCCAGTCAACACAGAAAGACAAACAACCGTTCACAATCGCATGCGCACCTGCAGCCAATTTCGAACCACCATTTAAACTAACAAGGACGCCTTTGGACTGTGGGAGGAAGCCGGCGTACCTGGAGGAAACCCACGCAGGCACCCGAATGTTCTCTCTCTCTCTCCTTTGTCTCATTCCTTATTCATGCCATAAAACAATAATGTAGAGCAAATATGTGCCAATAATATATCTTTATATAGCCTTATACAGCTTTAGTAGCGAGGTGAAATCTATATCGCTTTAAAAATTGAAAGTTTTATGACTATGGCAACTTATATATGAGAAGAAACAAACTGTGGAAGACAGCTATACAGCTATCATCATCATTTTTGAAGAAATTTGATACACAGTGTCTTTAAGGTTTCACATTACATCCTCCATCCAAGTCATCTCCATTTCACTTTATAGGAGGTCACGAGCTTCCTTAATCTTCCAGGCACCTCAATAAGCACTGTGGTGCTTTTGAAATTGAACTGCCATGTTCTCAAAAAGCCCAACAGTCTTAAGTAGAGGTACACACTTTGAAGAAACGCTGCTGTTAAGTGTCATGGATTTCGGAGTGATGAAATGCACAAGTAACTGCTCTGCCATGCTGATGAAAACGGCCCATAGATAAATATAGTCCCAATTCATTGATACGCTGAAGACAGCAAGTCATTTCCCTTTTCCCGAGAGCAGGGGCTGACTCAGTGGAGCAGATGAGAGTTGAGCCGGTAGAAAGAGGAGTTAGATTCCACTCAGAGAAAGGTAGCCCTGGAGATTTAGGGGCGAGACTTTGCTGCACGCATCGTTTGCTTCTTTAATTTAAGGATCCTAACATGAAGAGTGGTGCTGTATGGCTGAACGGTTCCATCCCTCATTATAAAATGGCTGCTTGTCTCAGTCCATAGGCTCGGGCCTATTACTTCCACTGTTGCAGCACAGGTTATAATAAAGCCCTGCAACTTATTCACAACAGGGGTGTTGTTGAGGAGGAGCTTCTACTTTTACCATCTGAAAAGTTCGACAAGGAGTGGATCCTTTGTAAGTGTCTGTGTGTGTGGAAGTGGGCTGCCCGACAGTGTTGAAGCCTGTACGTGGGACGTGTGAGGCACAACTCTGCCACACACACAGACACGGTGTCATAAAATGTCGCTCTACAAACTGCTCAGTCCATCATCCTAAATCATTTCATGGTTTCTCTTTCAGTCTCAATTTCGGCACACATAAAGAATCTCGTCCCTGCTCCCACCTCCTGACATCTAAGTGCAGTCAAACTGCTGTGTTTTATCATATATTATTGGTTCAGCTCACTCACCCCATGCCTGACTCCTCCTGCCTTTCAATCTCTTTGCTCTGGGAGCCAATCCAAGCTACAGCCGCAGCCAGAAGGAGATAATGCAACCAGATAATGCATCCAGACAGTCTATTACTTTGATGGCCAGCACAATGATTCCTGAGAGATTTCGGACCAATTTCAGGCTTTTATAACTCTCCATTTGTACTATAGGCTCACAACCATAACAAAAAATGGAAGAAACGGCATGTACTGTAAGTGTCTAAGAAAGTGGGGGCTACCTGGGTTTAGTCTCCAAGCTGCCAGCCTCTTAACTGTTTGTTACTGCTTGTTTTCATCAGCCTCTGAGTCCAGTGACGAAACTGCCAACCCGACGGCCCCACTTCTGTCCAGCTGACAGGCCGTCCAGATATTAGCGTTGCTTCCTTTCGCTCACTCAGTTCAGTCTCCCTTGACCTCTTGTTGTCTGGCTGTCCTCATTTTCATTACCACACTTACTTTTTTTTTCCTGCTGTCACTCTCACTCTCTATCACCACTCTAAGCTCCCTCTTCCACTGCCAAATTCTATGTCAGGTGTCACTTTGAGACAAATTTTAGTCAAGAAAAAGAAAGTGCTTTTGACTGCAGGTGCTCATTCTGTTGGTCCCTGCGGGTTTAAAAGCTGTATAATGGTAAGGCAGCATGCATCACATTGCTAATCGGGTAGACTGCAAATTCCACTGAAACAGCTTTTTGTTTTACTTCATAATTCAGGCTAATGCAGAGATGGCATGTTGTTTGAGAAGCTATTTAGTTTTATTATGCCCTTACCAGTGAGTGACAAGTCTGCTGCTGCCTTCAAATTACATTTGTGAGCTTGTGGTTATGGCAGTCACGTACACAAAATGCTCAGCATTCAAGTGGTAACATCAGCTTTAAGTCGTGAGAAATATTAAGAACTAGGAACTAGCAAGCTCACAACCTGACAACTTGGATGAGCCAGTTAGGATGATCAACATTTTCCCAGGACAATATTCCTACAAGGAAAAGTCACATTTTTGGGGTTGTTCTTTATGTAAATTGACTTCAAACATCCTCTAATACAGATTAAATATAAGCCCTATTTTTGTGCAATTTTCTGTCAGCAAGACTACCAAGCTGCTTTTCTCCATCCTGTATTCCCATTTCTTGTTTTTCTTTAAACCTTATTTTTTCACTCATGAGAACTGGAGAACCTGACACCTCATTCATTCTATTGAAAGTTACTCAGTTCATTTAAATTCAATCTTATTTATATAGCATAAATAAGAATGTCAGTAATGATCAATACAGTTTTTGTAGAACCCAGAGTCTGAAACACTAAAGTGATGGTGGCAAATGTAAACCGACAGGAAGATGCCAGCTACAGTCAACAGGAAGAAACCTTGAGCTGAATCCAGTTCATGTGAAGGGACCCATCTCCTTGAGACCGGCCAAGTAGAGACAGAAAAAAGACAGAGGAGAGGAAAAGAACGGAACAGCAGAAGAGAGCAGTTGAATTCATGCATGAATCTGCCATACAAGAAGCATATGAGCATTCTACAGTACGTGATGCATGATACATGCAAGATTGATAGTGTATTACAAGATGGAGAGAGCCTCAAATGAAGAGATAAATTATAAAACTGCATAGGACAGCTCAGTGGCACACAAACTAAAAAATTAGTTTCCCAGAGGATCCACGTGGGCAGTTTTGGGACCAGCATGCTCATTAGGGTCTTTCTCAGTCAAGTAACATAGACAGACCAGTGCTGTTCCGTGGGTTTTATTTCATGTTTAAAATAAATTCCCAAGAGCATCAGTATTGTAGTAGACAACCACTGTGGAATGCACTAAAGAAGAATGTAGCTCCTGAATCCTATAAAACCTGACTTATAATTCAAACTAATTTGAGATGCAGCTTTAGTTATTTTGTAAATCGTTAGCTCTTGTTCACACAGCTCACATAACAGAATTTAGCCTTTGTGACTGCATGTTTGCAGAAGCTGTCTTTTTGAATTATTATCAAAGCACAAAGAAATTAACTTTGAATAAATGTACAGTGTTCTTAAAACATGGCCAGGATCAAAGTAGCAGTAGGTGGTAGACAGGTCTACCTGCTCACTTTATTACAAATACACACTCAGACCAGACTCAGACACTTAGACACACCAATGCAGACTGTGAGGTTTGTGTGACCTTGGTAATACGTGTATAAATATAGAAGGAGAGGGTTTTATTTTGTGCCACTGTGGATGAGCTTTTCTTTAGTCTCTAATAATGTGTTCATTAAACCCAATTAAGGTCCTCCAAAGAAGAGTATTTGACTGCCGGTGGTGATGAGCGATTTCTTTTGTTAAATCATTTCCAATTTCATCAGCCATCGCCATGTCAAGAAGGGAGAGTGGAGGCAGCAGGGTGGAATGTTCAAACCGGGAGACACTTGACACATTTTATTCAGCGCAGCACTCATGCAGAGCACTACTTTTCTCTTCAGATTTGTTAATATTTTTGGCCAAAGCCTGAACATGAACAAACGATTTGATAAAGGCAATAATGGGTTTAAATTTACTATAATCTCATATTGTATGAGTATTAGAATATGTTATAGCCATTTGTCACATTCAGTCAGTCGGATGCATGAGTATGTGGTTATGTGCAAACTAGGCGAGTTTCCACTAAGTGGTTCAAATTCAATAAATGAAGAATAAGAAGAAGAAACAATGGTGATCTACACCAAAAGAAACTGGACAAGTTGTAATTGTTCTTTTATTCATTCATTTTCCATAAGCACTTGACCCCAAAGTGGTCGTGGGGGGCTGGAGGCTATCTCAGCTGTTGTTGGGCAGGGGTACACCATGAACAGGTTGCCAGTCTATCACTGGGCTAACCATAGTCTGTATTAATATGGACGGCGGAACACCTCCTCAAAAGTGAAAAGCTGGCTGCAGTATAGGTCATAAGCTCCACCCCCTCCTTGTTAGTGGATGTGACTTGGGCCACACTAAAACACTAAAATATACAGTACATCAAATAATTTTTTTCATCAAGGATGGTTTCTGTCGTTTTATGTAATTAATATAATACTGATGCATAGTCAAGTGTTCGTTTTTCAAACGTTTTGATTTAGTTGGTTATTTGACACTATAGAAATAGGATGTGGCATCATGATGACTACAAGTTGCCACCACAGAGTGTAGTCTTAATTAAATGAAAACGCAAGTGAGTGTGGCGGAGGTGTGGGTGGGTCATCGATATCGCAGGCCCTCAAGGCTCCACTCTTGGACAGTAGTCTTGCAGTCTCTGAATCCAAAGGAGCAAGATGGTGTATCCCTGGGAAAATAGCATCAGTTTGGCCAATGTAAGGAACTTGTTGTCTATATTTATATACAGTCTATGAGGCTAACACACAGAGACAAATCACAATTTTTGGCCCACCATTCACATGTTCTTTCATGCCAACCATTTCTCATACGGTCCAGATAGAAATGCCATAATTATAACAGTACCTTCTTCTTCTTCAGAACCTGAACCAGATGATTGGTCATGTGGGTTATATGGTCAAGCTTTATCAGAACGTATTTACAAAAGGGGTCAGCATCTACTCAGAAACTTTTTTTATTACCAGCAAAGGAAAAAAAAAACACCTCCAGCATGTGTAAAATCACTTCATTATTTTAGTATTATTATTTAGCGGTTTACGTCAACCTTTTCTAACAGGTGCAGCGTGAAGCTGCATCTTTAACAAACTGCAGCTTCACACTTTTCTGCTGTGCTCTAAAATGTGTTAAGTTGTTGATAAAAATGATTTCATGTACAGCATGAAAGTTCTTTTCTAAAGACAAAATGCTAATGGAAATACATTATTGAAAACACAGTGACTACAGTCAGTTCAGTAAAACATTTCCTGCTCTGTGATATGAAAATGTATTTCTTTAAAAATATGCTGCAGGTACCGATCAGGCATAACATACAGTATATGTCCTCATACTGTGTTTGTATCTAGTGAATTTGGAGGCCAGATCAACACCTTGTGCTGTTCTTCATGTTTTTTTGAGTTGTTCCTAAAGCGTTGTTGTGTGTGTGCCTCTGTCAGGCTGCATCCCGCTGGGGATGGCTGCTGCCATCAAGGAGTGTCAATGGTATGGGGTGGGGGGTGTCTGGTCTAGGTGGGTGCTACATGTCTAGTAACATCCACATGAATGCCAGATCCAGACATTTCCTTTCAGAACATTGCATTGTCACAAGATGGTTTATGTTATTAACTTGTATTGTCAGTGGTTTTAATGTTATGTCTGATCGGTGTATAGTCCAGTTGAGGACACGAAGAACCAAATGGAGGCCACAATGAAGGCCACACAAGAGAAATTGAGGATAGCAGCAAAGGTCAGTCCTCAAAGAGAGGGCAGTCTCAAAAAAAAAGAAAAATATGACAGATAGCAGCTTCTCATGACAAATGAAAAGAAAGACCAGGCAGAAGAATCTGTCTCAGACAGTCTTTTTGATTTTACCAAGACTTTTCAAATGACTTTAGATGTCTGGAAGTGAAATGAGAGCGACTTCTCTATTCACAAGCTCACGGTGGAGAAGAAGCAGGAGAAGCCCAGCCCTCAGGGTCAGGATGTACCATGCATCTGGAAAGTATTCACAGCGCTTCACTTTTTCCACATTTTGTGATGGTACAGCCTTACTCCAAAATGGATTGAATTCATTTTGTTCCTCAAAATCCTACATATGAAAACAGTTTTGAGATTTTTGTAAATTTATTAAAAATAAAAAACTAAGAAATCACATACATAAGTATTCACAGACTTTGCTATGAAGCTCAAAATTGAGCTTAGATGCATCCTGTTTCCACTGATCATCCTTGAGATGTTTCTACAGCATAATTAGAGTCCATCTGTAGTAAATTCAGTTGATTGGGCATGATTTGGAAAGGTACACATATGTCTATATAAGGTCCCACAGTTGACAGTGCATGACAGTGCAAGTATGAATTCAAATGTCTGTGGACCTCCGAGACAGAATTGTCTTAAGGCACAAATCTGGGGAAGGGTACAGAAAGATTTCTGCCGCTTTAAAGGTCCCAATGAGCACAGTGGCCTCCATCATCTGTAAATGGAAAAAGTTTGGAACCACCAGGACTCTAGAGCTGGCCGGCTGTCTAAACTCAGCGATCAGGGGAGAAGGGCCCTAGTGAGGGAAGTGACCAAAAACCCGATGGTCACTCTGTCCAGCATTCCTCTGTGGAGAGGAGAACCTTCCAGAAGGACAACCATCTCTGTAGCAATCCACCAATCAGGCCTGTATGGTAGAGTGGCCAGACGGAAGCCACTCCTTAGTAAAAGTCACATGGCAGTCTGCCTGGAGTTTGCCAAAAGGCACCTGGACTCTCAGACCATGAGAAATAAAATTCTCTGGTCTGATGTAACAAAGATTGAACTCTTTGGCATGAATACCAGGCGTTGCGTTTGGTGGAACCCAGGCACCGCTCATCACCAATACCATCTCTACAGTGAAGCATAAATTTGCCAATAAATTTGCAAAAATCTCAAAAAGAATCACATTGTCACTATGGGGTGTTTTGTGTCGAATTTTGAGGAAAAAAATGAATTTAATCAGTTTTGGAGTAAGGCTGTAATGTAACAAAATGTGGAAAAAGTGAAGCGCTGTGAATTCTTTCTGGATGCACTCTACAAACCCATTCTAACCCATTCCTCACCCCCTACCCAATTCCTGTCTCACCCCCACATTCTTATTCCAATCCCCTTCTCTGTATTTGTTTTGTTCATTAAAATTCACATAATCTATGTGTCTTTCTCTTTCTGTGTTTCTAAACAAACAAACAAACAAACAAAATAATTACAACACTCTGCAGCCATGAGTCTGCAGTGTTTGAATATCAGCTTTTAAGTGAGAGTTGTCTACAAAGCTAGAGAGCCCAGTAAAATATATACAACACCAGGCACTAGCCAGCCCTATCCCCCAGTGATTATAATATGCGAAGTATAAAAGTATTCCTTGTTCTGTGACTCTCGTAACCAGTAGAATTGATGTAAGATCCTACACCTCTGTGAACAAAGGGCATTGTGGGTGGATGACAGTGAGACGGTCTCGCTGTGTACAAGTTATTTTGTTGGGATTATTCACAGTTTTGCTGAGCAAATTCTGCAGGGCAACATCAGTATTTCCATGCCAACGGAGGATGCAGAATGCCGTGATTCTCGCAATCACAGACTAAGAATAAAACTGATGCGTGTGTTGAATGAGTCACAAGTCTGAAAAGAGGCAGTTGGGTAACAATTAAAAATTACTGATTTCAACAAAAACTTTTAATGGAGACATTTCTTTTAATTATACGACTTTTCTGATTTATTATCACGACAACTTCAGGCCACAGTGCAACATATAAAGATAACATTAAATAAATGAAACATTATGGAACAGCAGCACATACCACCTGAAGAATCAAAAGCAAACAGTTCATGTGAGGAAACCCACCAACTTCTCAGAACATGGGCAAAGATACCCCCAAGTTGTGCCAAAGATGCCTCCAAGCAATAGACAACGGATCAGCAGTTACTGCTGCACAAGGGAGTCACACCAGATACCAGAAACAAGGGTTCACTTACTTTTGCAACTCACAGATATGTACAAATGATTTTGATGATGTCATTGAATAAATTAAAGCGTTGGGTTCTCTTTGTCTACTGTCAGGTAAAAATATGATGTTTTGAGTCCTTTTTGCAGAAACAGAATGATAATGTAGATGGTAATTTATAGTTTGGAGGAGCGGGAGCAGCAAAACGTATTTTAGCCACATCAGTATATGCATTTATTTCTTAAATTCCAGTCATTATTTTATTCCTCCTTTTATTTTTGTCCTATGAAAGGAATAAGTAAGTGTTCTTGTTTTTATGCATCATTTTTCTACCTATCGGTACTTAAAGCTCTTTACAGTCACAATGACACATCTATCCATTTATTCACACATGCACCATTGCAGAGCACCGGGAGAAACTCAGGGTTCAGTGTGTTGCTCAAGGACACTTTGGCATGTGGTATATGTACCAGGAATCAAACTTCTAACCCCCTGGTTTGTAGACAACCAACTCCACCTTTAGAGCCACAGCCCTAGTATTGTAAGTGTATTGTACTCTTTTCTTTTTTTTCCTTCCTTTCCTATTCTCTCCTGCCTCATCTCTGTAAGCACGAGATATGAGATTCCCACTCTGCACTTGACATAATGAGCACTTTTTCTTTAGAATCTTGTATAAATGTCACTGTCCTCATGTAGACCTTTTAATTATTTTTCACTAATCACTGTGAGTGGACTGAACTGGACTTGTCGTCATGGCTCTCTACACTGGAACCCTTTGACTCTGGACTGAAACCAGAGTTATCACAACTACTTCTACTGTACTGCGGTACTGTAAGCAGCTAATCTACTGTAGGACTGCCTGATGTGACAGTATGTCTTATAGATTCAGTTCAAAATATCTTTCAACCTAAGAAAGTATGAAATACGTTGATTAATGCAATCATTAATAATAACCACTTTCAAGTTTGTTTTAACCCATTTAGAAGGATATTTTTGACATATTTCCATCCCGCGGTTGCCACCAGCAACCTTAGCCAGAATGCTTTTCCCTCACACTTCTTCTAATAGATAGAGACTAGAGCAAGGCTGACCCCTTTAAATGCGGTTGTTGCTCTCAGATCGGAGCCGACTCTTGTCATTTGTCCTCACTCTTGCTGCTTGTAACCTTGCTGTTCTTGTCACTGGGAATTAAGGGCACCGGCACAGGGACGGCAGCATATGGTGGCTGATCTGAGAAGTGCAAAAGAGAGTGTATACTGAAGATATTTACGCTAGGGAATCACTGGAAACAATGCATTAATGTCATAGTGCTACTGGTCACAATTTGATCTCAGTAACAGAAAGCACTCCGTTCATTGATAACTCTCCTATAGCAGTACTGGAGCTGTATTAAGTTACTGTTAATGCAAACCCAATATTTCTGACTGTGGCCGCTTCACATTACAGTCACAGGAAATTGCAGTGCATTTGTCTCCAAGATTTGTCTCCAGCAGTACTGGATGTTTGTTGTTATTCTTGGCAAGAAGAAACAGGCATATTTCACAGCTTTTGTCAGTGAACCAGACATTTCAGAGAGGAATGGTGCAAACAGCCACAGCAAGCTCTTAGATGAAGGACTCCGGATGTCTTATTGCTTCATGCATGTCCTAGAGGTAAGGAACTCCTTTTACTGTGTTGCATGGAAACCAGACTTCAGAGATAAATCTGAGCATTGCAACACCTGCCAAGTCATGTCGAATGAAAAATGTGGTTACCGTCAATAGGCGCAAGTGTCTTTAAACAGCCAAGACTAAAATCCTTGTGGCTATCTGTAAGTAATGGTCAGACTGGTACACCTGTCTTAAAGGAGAACTCCGGCACAAAATGAACCTGGGGTTAATAACACATGTGTACCGAGTTCGACCGTTCTCTGGTATTTGTTTTCATGCTTTTGTTTTGTTAGTCAAATGTGACCAGTTTTCTTGCAAACCGCTAATTAGCGTATAACGCTAGCCTTCGGGGCACACTTACACATAAAAAGAAATCGCTATTTC
>JASGAT010362613.1:0-14011 GCA_030220025.1 Chelon auratus
TATGATAATTTGTACATTTTGACTTATACTATTTCTATTTTATCTTACTAGATTTATTCTACTTAGTTTTTATTTCTATTTTATTTAATTTAATCTTTTCTTTTTAATTTAATCTTTTCTTTTTATCTGAGGTTCTTAAGAGTGTGTTTTTTATGTACAACTAAGCTACTGTTACCAAGCAATTTCCCTTGTGGATCAATAAAGTTTATCTAAGTCTAAGTCTAAGTCTAAGGCTGGCGTGTAGAGTCTAAACCAACAGATCAGCTACTGGAAGAAGTTAATGCTGGTCCTGATAGAAATATGTCAGAACAGTATTATATGGGACTGCGTAGCCGCAGACCATTCAGGATACTGCATCATTTAAACATCAGAACTGGACCATGGAGTGATGGAAGAAGGTGGCCTGGTCTGATTAATCATGTTTTTGTTTACATCATGTTTATGGTCTGGTGTCTAAGCATCACTTATTTGACACATATGGCACCAGGATACAAGGAAGATCCCTTTATTTTTGCCATGGGGGTGTGCTTGATCTGTTCAGGTGGTGGTATTTATCAATGTAACATCCACATAAATGTTTCCAAAAGAACTTCCGCAGTGTTATTCACTTCACTGGCTGGTGGTTTTAATGTTGTGGCTGATCAGTCAAAGAGGCCAGACCAGTACTTTTCTACATTTTGCTGTTCTTTTACGTATTTTACTTATAATGGAGTATATTTCATATTTCTGTACTGGCACTTTTACGGAAGTGGGGACTCTGAATACGTCTTCTTCCATAAAAGTCATGAACCAACAGGAGTGGTTTCATTCCTGTTTGGGGAAAAAAGCGGAAAAAACATCACTTAACTGATGTCACTCATTAAAAAGTTAGCTCTCGCATTTGAGCTCGGATCAGCTCAGTCTGGGTTTTCTCTGCAGTCACATCAACACGAAACCGTCCTCAGATCAGTGCTGGAGACCGTGTTGAAGGGAGGGTGAAGGGGACGGTTGTTATCAGAACTCTGGCAGATGCATGTGCCGTTCAGTTTCCTGTTGACTAGTAAGTGGAAGTGGCACGCAGACACAAAGCACACACACACACACGTACTGTAGGCATCCTTCTTCCCCCTCCTCGTGCCCCTGAGCCTGTCTGTCTGGACATGGGAGATATCAGAGAGAGGGAGAGGCATGAAAACAGAGACCCAGCTTTAGAGTTAGATCACTGTAGAGCCGTGAAAAGTGACAAAATGGCAATGTCTGAACAGCTAGAGTCTGAAGGAGGTGAGTCTCTCTTGTTGACCTTTTCCTTTTTGTCTTTCTGGTAGCTGATTCTCAGCAGCACATTGTTTGATTTGATCATGTGTCTTGAATTTTTGTTAGTGTCTAGGGAAAGCCTGAACAAGATATTCCCGCTCTTCTCTGTTGTTGACTTTGACAAAGGTGAATTTAAACAGGTGGTACTTGTGGGTTTAAGTGGAAGCTTAGTGAAAACACCACACTGTGCACTTTAGGAGTTTATTCAGTCACTGCATGTGCCAGCTCTAATCACTTATTATACATGGATTTATGGCTTTAGGTGTGAATGTGTAGGAAACGTGGCTAGCTGGTGAAGTGCGGGTTAGGCTGCTTTGTGTGTGTGTGTGTGTGTGTGTGTGTGTGTGCGCGTGTCGCTGGTTGGGGTGCTGGTTGAAGATAAGGCCTGCCCTGTGCCTGAGAGCAAAAGAGACGGTGTGTGTAAGCCCTTCAAGCCTTATCCCGGCACACCTCCCACCCCCACCTCCTCTCCATCACCCCACCAAATACGCACACACTGGGGATTAACCCCGTCATGTACCATTTCAATGGGTGAGCTTCGGAGACACCCACACACACAGGATTAACCCTTGTGTGTCCATTTCCATGGATGTTTCTTAGTCTCTCTCCGGTTCTGTCAGCGCTGACTGCTCGTGTTGCTATGGTGACAGGGGCCAGCGAATGTAAGATAGGCAAATCCACATAAGTCACCCGCAACAGACACTCTAAGCTACTACTGACGACACCTCCCCCTGGTACTAGACACACAAAGATGCTGCCAAAGGACCGATGGCAGCCTCGTGAGCTGTGAAGTGCTCATGTCACGGGCTTACCACGGTCAAACTAATATACATAAACTCAACCCGAGCATCTTTGTTGATGGTCGGGTGAGAGACGGGTCTTAGGGAAGCTTATCCTCTCTACATGTTTGGCCGTGGGAGAGGCCTCACTTCACCATTCTTCACATCAGTCTGCAAAGACTTTCAAGTTTCAGCACCTGTCTTAATTTCACAGATGTGATGAAGTTATATTCAGACAGAATAGTTCTTTAAATATTTCCCCCCCCAAATTATATTTTCTATCAGAAGGCAGTAAAAAAGTAGACAGACAAACGTACACCCATCAGCCACATTCTGTTACCAGACACCACAGGACACCCTCAGAAGGTCCATGTCCATTCTCTGATGAATCACAACTGTTTTGGAGGCACAAGGGAGACCTACACACTTTCAGATTCAGATTCAGAAAACTTTATTTGTCCCCGGGGGGCAATTTAAGGCACAAGTGAGCAGCTTAACGGGCAAGTACAGACATTTTAAGGTGCAAAAAAACAGAACAAGATACAATATACAAAGTATAAGTTACCATGCCATAAATGTTATGGCTATCCAAAATGTCCTAACACTATTAGGAAGGTGGTCATAATGTTATGCCTGATTTATTGATTTGTGTATTTGCAAGTGCAGAAAAACATTAGTGGAGGCAGTGTCTGATGTTTTCATCTTTTTATAGCCGAGGGTAATTTTCAACACTTGATGGGCATCACTAAGCGGTCATTAAAATACGTATTACTGTTCATAATCAGTGCTGCATAGGTCAGCAGCAGCCTATAACAAACAAAGACACAAAGCGCTATAAAACCAGTTTGAAATATATTTAACATGTGCAAGTAATGAGTAGTTGGTTGCAGTTCTGGCCATGATTTAACCAGGACTTAACTGTGGTAGAGGAAATGTATAAATCTCGGAGATACTTCAAACTGGCAGGTAGTGAGTTTCTGAGGTTTGGGCCTTTAACCGGATATGCAGTTTTGGCAAAGGACACCCTATAGGCTCTGTCCTGCCGTTTCCTTCTCATATACTTTGGGCGTTAATGGGAGTATTAAAATGCAGTGGAGCTACATGATGGAGACATTTAAACAGAAGTAGAAGGTGTAAGGTTAGTTAATAAAATTGGCAAAATCGATTGAATTAAAAATATATTACAATGATTGTTTATTGTCAGTTATAAATATACAATGACAGACGATGTAGGCGATGGCTTAAAGTTAGATTGTGTGGGTCACGATTTAGTTGATCATTCCACTGTTGACATCAAATTTAAAATAGTCAGAATAAGACTTGCGTATGCATACACTGATCAGCCATAACATTATCACCACCTGGTCATAATCTCCAAAACCACAGCTCTTGTGGGGTGTTCCTGGTCAGCAGTGGTCAGCACCTATGAAAAGTGGGAGGACAAGAGTTGAACTGATTACAGGATAATCACTGATGCAGGTGGGGAGTGAAGGCCTATGTGTCGTTTATCTGGGGAACATACGGCACCAGGACCCTTACTGTTGCCGTGGTGGTGTTCTTGGTCTGCAACAACATTTAGGTGGTGGTACATTCAAAGTAGCATCCACATAAATGCGAGGACCTACGTTTTCCACAAGAACATTACATCATGACAAGATCATTAATGTGACTCACTTCACTGGTTGGTGTTTTAATGTTTTGGCGTATTTATACATGTATTATCTGTGTGTCCCCTAAAGCAAACAGTGATGCTGAATCTTATGATAGTAATGATGTTATGCCGGTATTTAGTTTCACAGCATCCTTGGTGAAAGTGTGTTCACACAGCAGCTCACAACAGCAGTGTAATTTGAGAATAAATCATTAATGAAACATTGTGTTGTCATTCCCAGTGCACACGGATGGTGTATAAATCAGAACCATGTTCATGCTGGTGGCTGCAGCATCCTTAATCGGCATCCTTAATCGGTGGAAAAAACTGTTTTTCCACCTTGATATTGGAACATGTGACAGTCCTCTCTCGAGTTTAGGCAGTGACCCTATATATCAAATGTATGCCGCATCCTCTGTGTCATTTTAGATTTGACATACCCTTGCATAAATACATACAAATCTGCTGGCATGACTTGTTCTTTTTATATCTCAACTTTGGCCATATGGGTGAGATTTCACTGGCTGTGATCTGAATATCTGATTATAATTTGAGGAGATTTAAGCAGATTTAGAGGCCTGTGGGTTTCTCCTTTTGGCTTATCGCTTCCTGTGTGCCTTTGCGTGTGTGTGTGTGCAGACAGAAAGAGAGGGAGCGATTCCCAGTGTTTATGGATTAACTGGTCCACCTTGGAGACAATTCAATGGTCAGACTCAAAGACATGTATAATTACAAACAACCCAAGGCTTTATATGAAGGTTTCTAAGAACTGGATTTACTCTCACTTGCCACTTCATTATGTACACTAGTGAAAATGAATGTGTTCTAATATAACAGTCCAACTCTAAATCTTCCTTCATGACATTATAATATTCAGTTTATGTTGAAACAGCCTGACTAAAATGAGTTTGTCAAAATAACAGAAACACGTGTTGGTTCATCTAAATACAATTTAATAAAACTACAAATTACAGTTGAATCAACAGCCCCATGAGTTAATTTTAAATAAATGCTGAATATCATAACCTTCATGAAGCTAAGATTTAATGCAGGGCTGTTACATTAGAATGCAGTTGCTGTCACTAGTGTACCTAATGAACTGGCAAGTGAGTGCACTTTTGACTGACTGCTACATCAACATTGCATGGGGCCTCTGTGCACTGTAGGGTCTGTCTCAGTTCAGTTGTTTGCAGCAAGCTGATGTGCATTAATTAGGTAAACATGAAAAGCACTTTGCAGTCAGCATGATCTTTATTTCCACACACACATTTCCACCCGGCTGCATTAGGCCAATTCTCATCTGTGTCAGTTATAAGGAAGGGATGGGATGCGGGGAGGAGGAAGGGAAAAATGCTTACCAGACAACCTTTATGTGCAGTTGTGCATTAGCGGGGGGAGGAGGAGGTGAAGGGGGAGAGGGCGGCTGGCGATGCTGGGCAGAAGAGAGAGGAGCAAATGCATTGCAGAGGGAGAGGAGGAGGGCCTACAGCTATTGTTCATGTCCTCCCTTGAACAAAGGGCTCATCGGGGTCCGTATGTAAACCCACAGCAGGCTTCAGCCCACTGACAAGGCCTCATGCGGGACAAAACATAACCGACCGACTCCCGCAATTTTGGCCTTATTCCGTCTAACTCTCGCGGTTCGAGGAGATTTTTTTTATTGATCCTATTCAAAGGGACGTATTGTGTGGGTACGTTGCGTCCAGCCAACCGCCGTCCAGCGGGCCTATCCGTTTTTACGCACGGAGCGTACACACGGTCTATCATCACGGATCTGTAAACATCAATTTTCTGATTGGACTTCTTTGCAGGTAAAGGGTCGCTTTTCCCAAACACGCTCTTCCACTGCAATGTATGGCCGCCGCGGCGATTAAATGTGGTTTACGAGCTGCCGCGGCCGTGATTTGTCGTCCTTTATCCGGAGCTTTCTCGCGGAAAAGGGATTTAACGCTCAGGCGTTAGCAAGAAGGCTAACTGGTTACCAACAGTTATCAGGGTAGCTAACGTTAGCTTGCCCTGCAGGCCTGCGAGGCAGCGTTATATCCAATCAACACCTTGGTGTTCTAAGATGTAGAGGTTATTCATATTGATTATTTTTTATGTTTGCACTAACGCCTTGCTTGCTGTAAAGTGAATACTGCTGTTTGCCTTTTCCGCGTCCCGGAATCCTCTGTGTGTTAGCCTAGCCAGCAGCTAAGTGCTAGCACTGTGCGTTAGCTGCCTTTCTAATTGCCTTTGTAGCCGGGCAACTCTGATGTGCTTTTACTGTTAAAGTTGTGGACTTAGGATGTGGTAACGACAAGTAAGTGCGGCTTAAAATCTTAAATGTATGTCGATTTGTTTAAAAAGTTTTCTAAACAGGATTAGTGGCTCAGAATAACCTAGCTATTGCTTATACTCCCGTTTGCATACTTCAAACAATCATGGTGGCAGGACTCCAAAAACACGGCAGGTTATTCTTATTTAGAGGATACTTTTTGGTTAATTTTTTTGAAGATATAAGGAATAATAGGTGTCAACTGTGTGGTGTTTTTTATTTATTTTTTTATTTTCATTTGGTATCCACGATACTTTGAGATGGGACTTTCTCCGAAGGTTATCTGACCATTACTCAGGGCAGGAAGATGTGCATGTTTAATGTGTATATATGTATATAGTGTACTGGGGCAACATGATTCCCTGTGGAGGAAGTGGGAGTCCAACTGATGTGATTGTGACTGCCTGTCATTAACCGCTAACAGGAGAGGAGAGGAGCTAATGGAGCTCTCAACAACTAATGGACACATAACCATCGATTATTTATTTATTTATCAATCTTCTGGTGGTGCATCCAGCCCATAGCATAGTGCTGTGGGCTCACAAAGTCATAAACAACTTGTTTTTACTCAAAAGGCTTTCAAATGGAGGCATGATTTATGGATTCTTTCTTTTTTTTCCTCTTCAGAAGATGGAAATCCTGTTTTGAAGCTCAATGTTCCTCATTTTAGGAAACTTCTGAGTCGTTCTATTATTTATTTACATACGTGCAATGGTTATGTGGCTACGGTTAGGCGCGCACAGGAAAAAACAATTAGCATAGGATATAAGTCCTCTTAGAGATATGCTGCTGTTATCGACGAGAACATGTACACAAACACAGATGAGTGATTTTTAGGAGCGCCAGTCTGATGGCAGTGATCTGTGTGTTTAGCTCCAGTGTTGATATCTACGTGTTGTATTGCCAAAAACCTATAACATTATCGCAGTATAATTTAGTTGAATGTTTACTGTCAGTATTACATTATTTCCAAAGTCGTAAATTCCCTTTAATCCTGCTAATCATCCCTGTCATACAAGCCTGTCTGTGGTTTTAGATGTATACCTTTCTTTCACATAGTCTCTGCATATATCTATATTATATGTATGTGGTGAGACAAGACAGGGAAACACTAAGGAGGCGGGACTTCACCATGGTGACGGCGGGGGTCATGACCTGGAGGACGCCACGCCTGGTTGGCCTTTATAGGAGAGCTGGGCAATTACAGTGGAATAGTGATTGGAGCTTTGTGTGTCTGAGGGAGTCATTGGTTTGTTTTTGTGTGTGTGTGTGTGTGTGTGTGTGTGGCGTCCATATTGGTCCGTGGTTCTTTTATAGTGATTTTATGGAGGATTGCAGTTGCTCTGTCAGTTTAGCAGGAGGCTCCGGCACTGTTATGCCGTGTAACATCTTCATGCTACAAGGTTGGTGTTTGTTTTTAGGGATGGCATGTGAAGGAGTGCAACAGAAACTGGACTGTGCTGGTTAGGCCGTCAGGGAACTTAGGGAACATTGTCTCTGTTGTTTCATAAGCCCAACTGGACCAATATTCATTTGTGTTGAAAGGTGTTCAGTGTCAGTTACAAAGTTTATGGATTAACACTGTATTCTCTTTCTAAAATTGGCACATTGCTCATGTTTTTTCCGATTTACCTACCACACTTATCAGTCTTCTGAAAGACCTTGAAACATTACACATTTGAACATTACTTCTATTATTTCTCTCTTCCAGGCTGTTCCTCCAAGTCGTTCAAGCTGTACTCCCCCAAGGAGCCCCCCAACGGTAGCACTTTTCCCCCTTTCCACCCCGGCACCATGCTGGACAGAGACGTGGGGTAAGTCGTGTGTTCTGTGTGTATTTTGTGGTAATATATATGTGGTGATATTCATAGCACAAGCTACGAACATCAGGTTTTTGTATCATAAGTTGAGTCAGTGCAACACAGTGTTTGTCTAAAACATCCACCGGCAAGTCCCGCAGCTCAGTCTGATCAATCAACATCTGCAGGCTTTAAGTGGGTTAGAGAGCAGAGTCAATTAGCGGAGCTCTATTGTAAATTTAAATTACACTCAAAGTGACCAGTTGTTTGCCCACAAACGTCTTGAACAAATACTCAAGATGTTTAAATGGACATCGAGTTTCATTGAGCTGTGTCATCTGTTTCTCTTTTCAAATTTACCAACATACTTTTTAGAGTGGATAGTTTGGTTGAAATGTGACAATTGCTGAACGGCTCCAGGCACAGCTCTGGTAGTTTTGTGCTTGTCCAGAGGTTTCCTTGGAAGTAAAGCTGCACCAACATAACCTGCTGTAACTGCCTGATGTAATTTTGTAGAATCAGATGCTAAATATAAATTCAGCTTTCAGTATAGCATACAGTATTAACACGTGTGCCGGTAAAAGAGATGGCAACATCCCTGGGTACAAGGAGCACTATTTGAGGTATTTAGCTACATTGGCACCTGTCAGTCTTCTGTCATTGTTCAAATTCTTGAACCAGTTGCACCACCTACTATCTTGGTAAACATCTTTTAAGCCGCAGCGACTAAAGTGAAAAGTATTGGCTTGCTGTGTGAGCCGGTTTGAGAAGTGCATTATTTGTTTTCACCGCTTGTCTTTCTGCAGTCAGTGAATCAGCTGATGCTGGTCTCTGTGTTTCTGAGAAGTATTGTTATTTACTCTCTACCTGTATCATCTAATTTGAGTCATGTTCGGCTCGTGTCCCAGGGTTGTAAATACAGACTAGTTTCTGGATGTGGGTGTATAAGCACTACACCTGAATCTAATAATCTCTCTGCCTCTTGTTTCTCTAGCCCCACTCCAATGTACCCTCCAACATACCTGGAGCCAGGAATAGGGTGAGGCTGCATTATTCCCCATTAGATCCTGCTGCTGTGAAAAACGGCAGCAGTGCAAATATTGATAAGGCCGTGAGAAGTTTTGTTATCTACATTAAGTAGAGATTTCGCATTTACTCTGTGATAAACAAGGTTGTTAATCAGCCTATAAATTACGGAAGTCATGAGAACTTTAACCTCACTGAACTCCGTTTGTTTTTTTTTTAAATGAACTTATCTCTGATATTACCAAAAGCTAGCTGGTGTTGACCACTGCTCTCCTTTCTGTTCTGTTTGTTTATGGTCTTCTAGGAGGCACACGCCGTATGGCAACCAGACAGACTACAGAATATTTGAGCTCAACAAACGGCTACAGAACTGGACAGAGGTTTGTACGCATATGTAGCTGTATAAACACTATAAAAACAATTCAGAAACAGTGTAAGCAACAAATAATCTTTTCCATCATCACCCTGTAGGAGTGTGACAACCTATGGTGGGATGCATTTACTACAGAGTTCTTTGAAGACGATGCAATGTTGACCATTACTTTCTGTCTGGAGGATGGACCCAAACGCTACAGTAAGAAACAAAGCCTCTAAAACGGTTAAAATCTAACCGTTAATCAAAAGTCTAATAGTCACTATCTTCATACTATAGCCAGCTAATGTTTACATCTGTACATGCACTTCTTGTTTTCTCACCAGCAATTGGCCGGACGTTAATCCCGAGGTACTTCAGGAGTATATTTGAGGGTGGTGCTACTGAGCTCTACTATGTGCTGAAGCATCCCAAGGAGTCCTTCCACAATAACTTTGTCTCCCTCGACTGTGATCAATGCACCATGGTCACCCAGAATGGAAAGCCCATGTTCACACAGGTGTGTTTGTGTATGTGCAAGGGATGATCCAATACAGCGAAACTGTGTCTAAGGCATTTTTTACATTTATTGTAGTGGGTGTTCGTTTTCCCCACAGGTCAGCTAGTAAAGTTAGTAACCCTCCTCACCTGATTTAGCATGGACTTTAACTTCTGTACTGACCACAGTCCTCTTTGCTTCCACAGGTGTGTGTAGAAGGACGCTTGTACCTGGAGTTCATGTTCGACGACATGATGAGGATAAAGACGTGGCACTTCAGCATCAGACAACACCGTGAACTCATTCCCCGCAGTATACTGGCCATGCACGTGAGTGGAGCGAATCTATATATAACACATGATGCATCTTTTCTCTCTATGTGTGTATGTGCAATTTTTCCATATATCTAAATCTTTCCCCTGTGAATATCCCAGGCCCAGGACCCACAGATGCTGGACCAGCTGTCTAAAAACATAACAAGATGTGGTCTGTCGAACTCCACCCTTAACTACCTCCGAGTGAGTGAAGCACGCATGCAGCGTTTTACCACTTGAATGATTTTATTTATTGTGAGTTGCTCGTGGTCCAGTCATAATTCAGAAAAATGAAAAAAAAGGCTTCAAAACATAAAAGGCTGTATATCTCTGCCTGAGTTTTGCAATTGACTCTCATTTAGCAGTTTATTATTTGTCATCCATGAGCATAGGTGGATGTAATCTAAAATATGTCTGAATAATCTCATCCAGTCAGGTCCAGGTCATATCTATTGATACATTGAGCATTTAGACCAATGTTTTGATGACTGGGTTTCTGTATTGTTTGTCTCTTTATGTCCTACCTGCACACACCGATGGCTGCACAGGTTGGACTGGACCAGCCAGTCCAGTGGTCTTGTTTGCAGGAAACTGTTGCATAGGCCGAGCCACAATAGTCACAACGCCATGCTGACCAATTGGTCACACAGCTACAAAATATTAGCCTGTAAGCCAGACCAACGTCCCCTGACCATAAAGTTTTTGCAGTGGAAATTTGATCTGCAGTTGCTTCGTTGAAAACTTACACTAGCGGTAGTGTAGTCATACATGTGCTCTGAGCATGTTGGAGTAAAATGTAACAAAATGAATGTGATTGGTTGACTGTCAAGTTGCATGCAGAAGTATTTTCTCTGTATTGGTAAACACGCTCCATTATGAAATCCAAACGGTGTGTTACCAGATTCATATTCTGATCAGATTTGAATGGTCTCTTGACCTCTGAAGTTTTCAGAAGTCAAGAGAAGTGATTTACTCTCTCCTTTCTTGCATTTATGTCTTAATTTGACATTCAGTTCATTCAACCGTCATTACCTATTTACTTTCCTTCTAGATCATTTGTTTGTCTGAATGATCACAGTCTTCTGTTTGACACTCGATACAGCTACTTGCCAGTTACTGGTTACATCATAATTCCTCCAGCAGGAATTTTTGCACCTTGAGTTTTGTTGCTGTTACCAGATTAGAAGCGTTCTGGTCTCAGGGTGTGGCACTGACATGTTATCTCTCATATTTCCGTTAAACAATCTCGAATCAGTGGGAAGCGGTATTTTAAATGTTCTGGTAGTACAGTAACATCTGCCCCAGTCAGAGGCTGGAAGTCAAAAAATATCTCCTGCATCTGGACTTCTACACACTTTCAAACGCAGACAGCAGCACCATCCGAACTCCGTGGGGAGATTTATTGGAATATACATTAGGCGCCTCTGCGGTGCAGACTGTGCTCCTGTAATGGGACTACTCAGTGAAAACACTGTGTTTGTGTTTGCTTCCTGTTTCTGTAACCACCTCTAATATAAAAAGTCAACCACAGATGCCATTTGTGGAAACGACCTTGATTATACTGGTGTCCAGTCAGCTCTAACGTTCCTGACTAATGTGTGAACTCTGACCTCCGGCCTCTGTCTGCTCTCTCCTTCAGCTTTGTGTGATTCTGGAGCCAATGCAGGAGCTCATGTCCAGACATAAGACATATAGCCTCAGCCCCAGAGACTGCCTCAAGACCTGCCTCTTCCAGAAATGGCAGAGGATGGTGGCGCCGCCCGGTAGGTGAACAGCGAACACAAATGAAGATGCCCACAACCACATAAACGCACAATAAAAGTTTGTGTAACTCACTGTCTTTATCCGCCTCTGTAGCTGAGCCATCGAGACAGGCCCCAAACAAACGGCGGAAGCGCAAGATGTCAGGTGGCAGCACCATCAGTGGAGGAGGAGGAACTAATAATAACAACAACAACAAAAAGAAGAGCCCGGGTAGCGGATTCCCTCTGTCCAGCCAAGTTCCTGTGAGTACACCAGTGCCACCTAGTGTCGGCACTCTGCTACTACACCTCTAACAGAATCCATTCATTTAAAATGATGCTCACATCAAAATTGTGAAGTTGCCTTTTACACGGTCTTTGTTCAACTTAATTGACTTCAGAGATATATTAGTAGTCAGCTCTAATGGTCATTGCCACTGTGACTCTGCAGGATGTGATGGTGGTGGGAGAGCCCACGCTGATGGGAGGGGAGTTCGGCGACGAGGATGAGCGTCTGATCACACGGCTGGAGAACACGCAGTTTGACGCGGCCAACGGCATCGACGACGAGGACAGCTTCAACAACTCTCCGGCGTTGGGCTCCAACTCGCCCTGGAACAACAAGGCCCCCTCCAGCCAGGAGAGCAAGAGCGACAACCCCACCTCACAGGCATCACAGTAGAGCCCAGAGCCCCGCAACCTCAACACAACCCCCTCTCTCTGTCACTCCTCAGCCCTCACCCCACCCCAGCAGCCATGACTGCAAGAGTAACAGTCCCATCATCTGTAGCGCTCAGATTCACGCACACAGGTAGCCTGAGGGAGCCCGGTCTCAGTCATTTTTTTTTATTATTGCTGTGACTTCCCAGTATTTAGGCGCTGTGTCCCACCTCTGTCTCCCTTTTCCTTCTCTCACACTCAACATGCCCCATCTGCTCTTGCTAATTTTCAGTTTGGACAACGACTGGGGTAGATGTGAGTGAGCAGGAACAGGGATCTGTGCACACTAAACTACCAAAACTGAGGTTCACATGTGAGAACGGGTGGGGTAGGGTGTAGAGGGTGACGGCAGAGGGGCTTCTAGAGGGTGGCGAGTTGCTTAGGGACGACTCCGCCACCCGTCCTCTAAACGTGGCTCTCTATTCTGGTCTGTTTGGCTGACGCACAAGTCGCTGATAACGTTTGTTAATAGAGTATATGTGTGTGCGTGAGTTAGTGTGTGTGTCTGTGTGTGTGAGAAATTTGCAAGGAGAGGCAGTTTGAGCTTAATTGCAGCTTTGCTGAAGCAGCCAGACCAGAGTTTAGAGTCAGTCCGTAAAAAAAAAAAAAACATTAAAATTAACACACTAGTAGGAGAGCTGAAATGTGGCACTAGGGAAACATCACACGCACACACACACACACACTCTCACACACACACACAAACATAATGATTGAAGGAGTCCCCTAGTGCCCGAGCCGTCTCTGATTAGACTACAGCGAATGCAGTCTTTGAAACAGAGAACATTTACAACACACACAGTTACACATTTTAAGAGTTTTTATACAGTATATATTTCCCTAGAATGTTTTTTAATTTGTATTAAACGCCTTCATTTCAATTGTTACTTTTTTTATTTTCTACCAATACTGAAAAGCTACAGACCAAGGAGCAACACAGGACTTTTATCCTTCCCCCCTCTAAAATATATTGTTTTTATCTTTTATGTTTATAAAAGAGAAATAATTTAGTGTGGATGTTTTTATTTTGTCTTCTGTTCCTTTTTTTGGAGATTTGAATTTTTGTGTATTTGTGCTTGTATATTTAAGGTAGTAGCAAAGTTCTGTCTGACTGTAATAAAATGTATTCTTACTTAGATTTACCTAAAGCCATCCCGATCTAATGTAAAGAAACAAAAATAGGAAAAAGGAGAAAAAAACACTCATGACCCCGTCCCCCTCGACCTTCCTACCTGCTCTCTTTCCTCTTTTTTAAAACTTGTGTAAATTAAATTACAAAAACCCCTGGGGTACAATGGCACCATGGAAGAGATGATTTTACTGTTTTTTTTTTTTTTTTTTTTAATTTATTTAGNAATGTCAGAAGTTCACTCATGCATTTCATCTATACAGAAAATGTTTCTTCACTTTACTTTCATCACCTTTTTGTGTGTTTCAATTTGATGTCAAGTGAATGTTCTCGCTTAAGTTTAGCTTCCTTCTCATGTCGCATCACTGACTGAAATCGTCTTTTTTTTTT
>JASGAT010362616.1:0-28455 GCA_030220025.1 Chelon auratus
TCCATAGAGAGGAGGCTTTGCATCGTCAGCTGATCCTCCAGTCAACTGAGAAGGTTTATAGTCCTGTGAGTTCAACACTGCAGGACTCAGATCTGTCAGTCAACGCAGCAGAAACCACAACCACCATGACTCTCATCACCATCCTCATCTGGACGCTGGCCTGCTGCTGTTTCACAGGTTCATTCTCTCAGCAACATTTCAATCATGATGTGCTGCCTTTTCTCTCGTTTATTTCTGCTGATGAATGAATGATTTGTTTTTGTCTGCAGGATGCAGCGGTCAGGTGACTGTGACTCAGTCTCCAATAATGACTAATAATAATAATAATCTACTCCAGGATCCACTGTCACTATGACCTGTAAGACCAGCCAAGATGTAGGAGATTGTACTTATGGCCAGTGTATGTTCTGGTACCAAGAGAAATCTGGACAACCTCCAAAGCTCCTAATTAGGCATGTGAAGATAAGCCACACAGGAACAGGCTCACATCAGTTTCATTCGTTCCCCTTCGATGTCAGATTAAGGTAATGAAACTGAGATTTGCATGCTATGTTCATCCAAACATGTTAAACGTCCACTGACTACTTTGTCAACTCAGCTGAATCCAAGACCACCATGACTCTCATCACCATCATCACCATCCTTGTCTGGCTGGAGTCCTGCTGATGTTTTACGAGCTCATTCACTTGGCAATATCTCTTTCCTCTTTTATCCCCCTGCATCAAACTACTCTGGGCCAAAAGCATGAGTGTGAGCAGAGGTCAGGAGGACATTTTTGTTTTTGTCGTAAACGTATTAGTGTACATTTAGTTAGCACTTAATAAGTGGTCAAATATAAACGTGCATGTTCATGTTGATGTTAGGTTTGAAGGTGATTTGGGATAAGTGTTTCTCGGTATTTGCTTCTCTTTTGTGTCGTCCGCTGATCCCGCTGCGTCCATTGTTCAAGACGAGGATTAGATGTGATTGGATTGGGTACAGGTGACGCAGGAAGACATTGTTTGACAGGAAAGAGTCAGTTTGGATCTCCTCCCAGGTCAGCGTGGACTCTGTGACATTATCCGGCGTCGGTCGGCTGCAGAATTAATGAGTCGGCGCAGGCAACGCAGCAGAAAAGATACCGATGACAACTTTCTGTTCATTTTTAATCCCAACGTCACAAACAGTCACATTTAAATAAATCTGATTTCATCTTGTAGATATTTTATGCAGCAACGACAGCAACAGAGCACAGTGCATATCATGCAATGAGACAGCAGTATTTACACTCTGCGGCCTGTAGGGGTAAAGTTCACTCTGTCTTTAGCTGCTCCCTGCTCCTCTGGGTGTTATTTACCAGTGCTGACGTTAAGGCCCCTGAGTGCACGTCCTGAACTCTGAACGGAGGACACAGCGTGACGGCATGATGTTAAAAGAAACAAGGGGTCAGGGTATAAACTCCTGAAGCGTGAGGATGCACTGATGCAGGCGTCTTACCTCTGGTAATCCGACCTGCCTGCACATAGTTCAGCACAAAGCAACAAGTGTTTTTGTGATTATGAGTGAAAGTCAGCCTTCTTCTTGTGTAGATCTCGCATGTTCGTGATTCAGATCGAGCGTGTCTGTCTCATACGCTAAACAAAATCGGATAAAAGCTGGTGTAGCTGTTCCACGTGAGAACCAGAGGTCAAGGTGTGCAGCTGTGTGCATGTTGGTGAAAGGAACATGTAATGAGCGATCAATAGGAGACTTAATGAACGCTGAAGTCTTTCCTTTAGCCTCTTTAACAAGTCTAGGCTGCAGCCGAGGAGCCTCTGTGTACATGGGATAGGGATAATCCTTTTAGTCGATGCTTTACCAGGAATCACTCTGTCCACACCTCCTCTCTCAGGCTGGATCAGCTCATCACTCTTACACAGGACCCGCATTTGATCAGACCCACAGAGTCTCCTCCGCCTCGGATCTCGCTGGAGCACATACACCGAGCCATCTCCCTCTCTCAAGAGATCCGGATATCTGCGCTCACTCAGGGGGGCGGGTGGGGATCTCTTGCTGGGGTACGGACAGAAGCCTGAATCAGAATCATGGAGTGGTTGAAGCATTTGTTGAAAAGCATGGTGTCGGCGAAAGCCCGGGGGTACGTGAAGGACTACTGCAAGAGGAACGGCCTGCTGACACTCTCCGTCTTCGCTGTAGTGACCGGCTGCGTGCTGGGATTCGTGCTCCGGTCATTCAACCTCTCCACACAGGTATGGATGGATCGACGGGAATTAGTACAACTTCAGATCGTGCAGATTACTAAACTAATAGAGTATATACTGGGGAGTAGATGAAAAATAACATTCAGGATGAGATTGCAACTGGTTCTCTTAACTTGCCAAGCACAAAGGCTGTAAGCTGCAGATCTCCTCAACTTTATGGAGTTTTATTTAATTTGGTTTGGATGTCATCCATTTAGATTTTACAGCCGTGGTTTAGTGGTTTGGTTTGCCGTCAACACTTGGTAGAAAATACAACTATATGCTCTGCATCAGCTCAAATGTAATAAATGTAAAAGTTGCAGGTTTAAAGAGCAAACACGTTTCCGATCATTTAGTTGTGATTTGTTATTTCATCACTCGTATCTCCGGTACACAACAATTCATTTAAAAGTGTACAAAAGTCTGTGTGAAGGCCCCGCAGCTCTTGACGTTAAGTCAGTGTGATGTAAGATGCTCTAAATGGACCCAGCTCTTGGCTGAGACTGAATCAATGATTAGCACCCAGTGTCCTCTGAAGAGTAATCTTGTAGGTTGGCGGGCGTCCATAAAGTGAACAACATCCTCATCTGCTAAGCAATGAAAGAATCTGCAAACCGCAACAAAGGCACGCACTCAGAGCTGCTGTGACTTCTTATTGATAAGAAGTTATCTACAAACGATTTACTCTGGTGAGCTTTTGTTGTTAAGAGGGGTGATCCAATGGACCACAAAAAGTACCCTGACTGATCACCCCCGGCTGGGTCGCCTGGGCGAGGGTGTATGATGTTCAAAGACCCAAAACTGTCATCATGAGTCATCAGGCGGCAGAAATAATACAATAACAGTTCAAAAATCAAGCACAAATTTAGCATCAGCTTTATTTAGTTATTCATTTACGCTTCCCCCTCTTACAGGCCAAGATCTACTTCTCGTTCCCTGGAGAACTCCTGATGAGGATGTTAAAGATGCTGATTCTGCCGCTCATCACCTCCAGGTAATCATCAGATTTAGTCTCACTTTGTCATTTTTTATTGTCATTGCTACAAAAAAATACCCACTGCAGCCTCTTTCAGGATGCGTGTGAGCAGAGGTTGGGACATTTCACCACACATTAAGTATTAGTGATGGATAATGAGCGATGTGCGTGCTGATGTTAGGTTTGAAGGTGATTTGGGGATAAGTGTTTCTCGGTATTTGCTTACCTTTTGTGCCGTCCGCTGATCCCACTGTGTCCATTGTTCAAGACGAGGATTAGATGTGATTGGATTGGGAACAGGTGACGCAGGAAGACATTGTTTGACAGGAAAGAGACGAGTTTGGATCTCCTCCCAGGTCAGCGTGTGCTCTGTGACGTCAGCCGGCGTCGGTCGGCTGCAGAATTAAAGAGTCGGTGCAGGCAGCGCAGCAGAAAAGATACCGATGACAACTTTCTGTTCATTTTTAATCCCAACGTCACAAACAGTCACATTTAAATAAATCTGATTTCATCTTGTAGATCTTTTATGCAGCAACGACAGCAACAGAGCACAGTGCATATCATGCAATGAGACAGTAATATTTACTCTCTGTAGTCTGTAGGGGTAAAGTTCACTCCCTTCTCCTCTGGGTGATGTTAAAAGAAACAAGGGGTCAGGGTATAAACTCCTGAAGCCTGAGGATGCACTGATGCAGGCGTCTTACGTCTGGTAATCCGGCCTACCTGCACATAGTTCAGCACAAAGCAAATGTACGTCATGTAAAAAGACAATAATAATTTCTCTCTGCAGCCCGCGGGGGTAAAGTTCACACTGAATGAATATACCGTATTTTTGGGTAAAAATATTAATTGAGAAGTTAGAGGTCTGGAGTATCCTGGCGGCTGAGTTTAATTCTGGATTCAGACAAGATGCTGAGATGCTTTGAATCTGGTCTGGTGCATTTGTTTCTTTATCATTCCCTCCTCCATCTCCACATTGATTCAGTTCAATATAGCTAGCATGCTAATTTCAGCAATTCAGCATCTACTCCGAAAAAGTTAAAAAAGAAATGCGATAACAGTTGACATTTAAGCATCCCTAAAGAATATAACGGTAGAACCATTGCAATTTATCAATGTTTTGCTCATTTTGGAGCAATCCAGCAATGCAGATTCAAGTACATTTCTTAGCAATATGCAGCCATAAAGCCAAAGCCATTCATTCAAATGTGGCTGACAACCAAGTGTCCATTTTAGAATCACTTTAGCCTTTGATTTGCAAAAATGAAATGAAAAAAATGTCATAGTTCTAAAGAGAGCCTCCTGTTTCCCCGTGCAGTCTCATGTCCGGCCTGTCAGCCATGGACACGAGGGCCAGCGGCCGTCTGGGGGTCCTGACCATCACCTACTACCTGTGGACGACCTTCATCGCCGTCATCGTCGGCATCGTGCTGGTGCTCATCATCCACCCGGGCACAGGCTCGGAGAAAGACGGTCACCACGCAAGCTCGGGGCCTGTCATGACCTCCGCTGACGCTCTGCTGGACCTCATCAGGTTAATATTCACGCACAAAGATGGCCGCCATGTTGTTTTGTTTTTTTTTAACATTCACCCTAATGCAGTGCATTTTAGCAAGGAAGCTAAGCGAGGATGATGCTCTTCTCCTTCATGATGGAAAAGACTTCTTCTGCCTTGCTAACAGCACGCTAACATGAACAAATTATGACTGAATAAATAACTTGCAATAACTCGCCTGACATGGCTAAAAACAGTAATAGCTGGGTATAGATCTCTTCTTTCAGCTTGGTTAAAATGTTCCTCCTCTAAATTAACATATTTTAAGGGCAGCATGAAGGATTATGGCACATTATTTCAAACATCCAAAATAATGTGAAGCTGCAGAGATATCCTAGGGATCTCTGCCACTTTTGGAAATGATAAAATAGTATTTTCCACATGCAGTTCTTTCACAGTAATGAAGAAAATCCACTTCATATTGTGGGCTTTATCCAGGAGACACTGTTGTTTTCCAGGGTGGGGTTTCTTTTCCGTGTAACACCTTTAACACCTAGAGGAAACCAGCTCACACCAATCAAACCCAGCACGCATCCAGTTTAGACCTCCACAAACTCCCTGGGGACAGGAACCGTACTAATCTCCAAATCTCCAGGGCTCATGATCCAGGGATTTTGATTCTTGGATTGGACAGATTAGCTAACCCCAGCAAAAATAAAAAAAATAGTCTAAAGAGAAGTCAGAAATCAGGAAATTCCTTGCGGATCAGGCTTCGAGAAGATGTAGCCTCCTCTGATATTTAGTGTAACGAACTTAATAATAAAAAATAAATAATAAAAAGCACATTTACACCAGTTCTGATAAAATAAATCTAAAAATTTGAATTCCAGTCTGATGTTTAACTCATTTGAGCATTTTTATTACAAAGGTAGAAAGACCCTTGTGGTGTAATTGCAGCGTCACTCCCACGCCTCAGTTCGGCTAAGAATAGGGAGACACTTATTATCTGTTAAGCCAGTCTGTGTGTGTGTGTGTGTGTCTGCGTGTGTTCAGGCTTACTTGCATGCCCATTCATCTCAGGGGATTCACTAATGCCATCGCCTTAAACCTGATTATTTGGAGAGCTCCAATACGGTGTGCGTTTCAGTCCCCCGCTTCCAGTGTCACTGACGTCCGCTGCCTTAAATACTGTCCCAGTACACGATGCTGGCTGTACAACCTGCGGCCTCCAACAACGCCAAGCTGTTGGGAGATGCCAGCAAACCCTGTCTGTCCCCTGTCTGGTCTGAAAACGTGATCCCTGTTTTTGATGTTTATTTAGTTGTTATTCTTGCATGAAAGGAAATATTCCATTTCAAGTCAATGTCTGATTTGGAAATGTTAATTAACCATTCCTCCAAAGTAAACTGAGGGTTATTCTTGAACATTTTTGTGTACAGACTTGGTTTAGTTCTCTTTCATCACTGTAACCACTGCCACCATTGAGTAATAGAAGTTTTAACGGACTGAAATATTAGTATTTAATTTCTACAGGTGCAGATGAGTGTAGCTGGGCTGCTAACAGCTGGAAAACTCATGCGTGCACGAAGCTTTACATGGACCCAGTTCAGATTTTATGACAAATGACTAAATAAAATCCTGCCATTACCAGAAGAAGAAATGTATTGGAGGATGAAAAGGCACAGTAGTCCATGCAGTTGCCTTTTTCACTGATTGATTTTATAAAAAGTCAGAGATTAGTGGAAAGAAAACGTCCAAATTACACAGAATTTCTGTCTGAAGTTTATGCAAACTAGAGCACAATTAATGAGATAATGCTTCACTTGCAGATTCAAGCATAAGGGTTTCATGGTGGAGAGCCTGCAGTATTCACCTGTAGTGACTCCCCTTAAATTTCAAATATAAAAATCTTGAAAATATTCTTACCATGAGGTTCATTTCATAGCTATACTGGAGCTATTGCGCTAAAGAATTAACATGAGCGGATGCTAAAAATTTGGCCAGATTTAGAGGCAGATTTTGCATCTAATTGACAAAATTTAAATCATTTAATTCATGCTCATGAAGTAGCTGATCCATCACTATCCACTGATCTTTGCAAGGTCAAGAATACAATTAAAAACTGCAGTGAAATGTCTTCAATACTCAACATATCTGAGAGGTTGTAAATAAACATTTTATGTGAGCCTACGCATACACAACCTGATATCTTTGTCTTTCTCTTGTTTTCTATCACAGGAACATGATCCCATCCAATCTAATTGAAGCTACTTTTCAGCAGGTGAGTGAGCGAAAAAGGAGAAAGCTGACAAATGAAATCCTCCAGAGCCGCAGCGTTGACACATTAACTCTGGGGCTGGTTTTTATTTTCCAGTACCGGACAGATTTGGTGCCGATCGTGCAGACGTCCAGCGTCAAAGAGTCTCAGGCCAACTATGTGTACGTCATGCCCGACTACCACAACCCCCGCCTGGGACACCCGGTCTTCCTGGAGATCACCCCAGCGCCCGACATCAAGTACAAAATCGTCCCAAGTACGAGCAAGGGCATGAACGTGCTGGGGATTGTCATCTTCTCGGCCACCATGGGTAAGAAACGTCCAGAACATTTTCTTTTACGTGCCGACCTCGGTAAAGAGTTTCATTAATAGATTTCATAGATCTCAGCATTCATCTCATTATTAGCCTGAGAAACTTTTGGGTCGCCAGATTGTCAAAAAGGCAAATTACTCCTGTTTCATTTATTCAACATGACATTTTTCAGCTCATAAGATGGTCAAAAAGCCTCATTCAACTGATAATAACAGGCTGTATTACTGATCAGTGACAGAAGATGTATTCATCCTTCATTTAAGCAAAAATACAGGCATCTTATCACAGTTTTGTATGCAAATCTGCTCATTCTGCAGAAAAATGACCCCTAATGATTTAAGACTGACTTGAATATTGTCACAGTACTGCTTTTTTTTCTTTAGTGTTTGCTTTTTACCACCTGAGAGGTAAAATAGAGGCACTGCAAAAAACATTTGAGGGACAAGGGGCCTCACAAGTCCAATTTTTGCAAAGCACAAGGGCATTTATGTTATGAAAATGTTCATCCGTTAAGTAAAAAGTGAAATACAGGTGCTGCAGAATAAAAAGGTGCATTACGTCCTGCAGAAATGGCACGATGGGTCCCGAAAAAACACGTGAACGTACTTACTGTGTGCCCTCAGGTCTCCTGCTGGGGAAGATGGGGGAACGCGGAGCGCCGCTGGTCAACGTGTGTCAGTGCATCAACGAGTGCGTCATGAAGATCATCAACGCTGCCATGTGGTACGGTCGCACACCACTGTGTCACACGGATGCGCCTAAAAAAAGAGACTAAAAAGGCCACGCACAGTTAACAGCGCAGGGCCGGATTACGTCTAAAAATAAAACTCACAGCCACTCAGGGAAGAGTCGCAGGTGGAGTCTTTGAGGCTTCTCACGGGGGATTAGGTTTCTGTGAATGGAGCGAGGAGGAATCTTTATAGATGACATTTGTAGGAAAAAGAAATCGGCGGAGAGCATCTTTGCAGCTTTGCGTGGCTAAGATGATGTCGACACCCGTGAAAACACTGTGGCATGCTCAACAGTGTGACTTCTAAACATCTAAATCCAAATCCATGAGCATTAACCTGCTGCTGTAACAGTCTCCATTCTCGTGGAGCCGGGCGGCAGGGATCCATTCAGCCGCAAGAGCATTAGTGGGGTTAGCCACTGATGTGATAAGGTCTGGCACGCATTCAGCATCCTTATTAGTCTCGAAGCCGCAGGATAGGGTTGACGTAAGCGCAGTCAACTTCTCCCACGACAAACTAGGAGATCTGGTTGTTTATCAACTTGGGATGAATATATGAATAAATTCCCATAAAAAGAGATTCATTTAATATTCGTGAGATGCAGGCTAGGACGCCTCGGGGACAACGGTACGTGGGCTAACATTCAGTGGAGAGCAATGACTTGAATAAGATTGAAAATTAGAAAGGCACTGCTTTAAATATCGTGGTACACCACAGATTTGGTTCATATTTTATAATTAACAATATAAAATTCAAAGCTAAAGAGAAAGAAAGCTGGCAGCTCCTGTCAGTTTAACGGAGGTTATGTTGACTTTCAGCTCATCGTTCAACTGTCTGGTCTGTTAGAAAAACTTTGTTAATCCTGTGGGAAAGTTGGTATCAAGTCACAGCCACAGTCCAGTCAGTAAAAAGAGTAGAAAATAAAAAAAGTAGAGGGGCATTTGGAAGGTAACAAGGCAGATATTCCAAATTAGGAGGTGGAGGAGACCAAAACAGGAGCTAAAACGCATCAAAACTGGACTTCGGTTCATCAGGTGACCAGAAACAGGGCCTAAATTAAGTGAATAAGTTATTGTTTGCTAACTAATTCTTAGGGAATGATATGTTATTTCACAATGTGATGTCCCTAGAGTGACCAGAAGTTGCAGAAATTAGATCAACTCAAAAAAATCCACATTTGACCCAGATGAATGTCATTTTTTCTCCTTAGTTTGTTCTTTTCAAGTGTACACAGCTGTCCTTGTTAGTCTTAAAGCTGCCACACAAAATGTGATCAATGAAAACATGCATGATTTTCTCCTCTCCTCTGTTCAGGTACTTCCCCTTCGGCATCGTGTTCCTGGTGGCGGGGAAGATCCTGGACATGCACGACCCGGCCCACCTCGGGGAGAAGCTGGGCATGTACTTCATCACCGTCCTGTCCGGCCTCTTCGTGCACGGCCTCATCCTGCTGCCTCTCTTCTACTTCTTCTTCACTCGCAAAAACCCCTTCACCTACATCAGAGGACTGCTGCAGGCGCTTGTCATTGCACTGGCCACTTCATCCAGGTAGGAGGAGGCAGATTTAGTGCTTGTGTTAAATCTCATCCAGGTAGCTTTAGCAGCACTGTTTAGGACGTCCCACCATGTCCTTTGTCCTGTTTCTCTGCAGCTCAGCCACACTGCCTATCACCATGAAGTGTCTCCTGGAGAACTGCGGCGTGGACCGGCAGATTGCTCGCTTCGTGCTGCCAGTGGGAGCCACCATTAACATGGACGGGACGGCCCTGTACGAGGCGGTGGCGGCCATCTTCATCGCTCAGGTCAACGAGTATGACTTGGACTTCGGCCAGCTGGTCACTATCAGGTGAGCGGAAATCATCACCGTCCCCTGATAAGTACTTTGTGGTGTGCGGCGTCGTGCAGTTTGAACCTCTGACATCCTCCCCGTTCCTTTCTCGTCAGTATAACGGCAACAGCCGCCAGCATCGGGGCAGCTGGGATACCCCAAGCAGGTTTGGTCACCATGGTGATCGTCCTGACCTCTGTGGGGTTACCGCCTGCTGACATCTCCCTGATCGTGGCCATCGACTGGGTTCTGTGAGTCCCACTAAAAGTTATTATATTTAAACTGGTTTTACGGGAGCCGTCGGGGTGATGCGTGAATAACCTTTTCTTCCTTTTTCTTTTTTTTTTATTGTCTCATTTTCAGTGATCGGTTCCGGACGATGATCAATGTCCTCGGCGATGCCTTGGCTGCAGGGATTATGGCTCATTTATGCAAGAAGGACTTTGAGAAAGCAGCCGCCCCCTCCACCGCCCCCGCTACTCCAACGCCCAGCAGTAGACGCGGCTCCCAACGGGTAAGGGGGACAGTTCCCTGAAATCCTAAATCCATTTTGTAAATGTGATGTGTTTTCTCTACAACAGTTCGATGTAGGCTTAAAGCAGGGGTGTCAAACTCATTTTAGTTGAGGGGAAACAGCCAGATTTGATCTCAAAAGGGCCGGACCAGTAGCAGTAGCATTTCTGCCATCTACAGGTTAACTCTGGGTCTCAACTCTTATTGAAAACAGTGCAGCCCCTAGTGGACAAATTAGGAATGGCAGCTACTTGCATTGAAAACTTGCAATTAATGTTTTCACTATGCAAATTCATCCCACGGGCCATATTGGACCCTCTGCCGGGCAGGTTTTGGCCCCTGGGCCGTGTGTTTGACATCAATGGCTTAAAGGATCAGTTTTGGAAAAACAAGAGTTTAAATGTTGTAAGCATCTCGCCATAAGACTACACAACTTGGAGAGAGTAGCTGATTAAGAGAGTGTGTTTTCAGAGCTTTTAAAAGCACTAACTGGAAATTAAACATCAAGATTTCGTTCTCACGTTTTGGTTCTGATGGTCCAAACATGAAGCAAATACACAGATCAGCCACAAACATTAAAACCACCGAGATGTGAAGTAAATAACATTGACCGTCTTCTGACAATTCAGTGTTCTGCTGGGAAAGTTTCAGACCTGGCATTCATTCAAGGGACATGGGACATACTTAGACATGTACCACCCACCTAAACCTGACTAGGCACCCCCACCCCATAGCAATGACACTCCTTGATGGCAGCAAAACAAACGGTTTAGGAACAACTCAAAAAATGTGAAGAACAGCACAAGGTGTTGACCTGGCCTCCAAATCCACTAGATCCCAAACTGATCCAGTATCTGTGGGATGATCCACAGAGGCCCCTCCCCTCAACCCATAGGACCCAAAGGCCCCCACTAACAACATCCTGTTGCCAGACGCCACAGGACACCCTCAGAAGGCCCATGTCCATTCTCTGGGGATCTATTTTCCCTTATTATTTCCCATTCTAAAAACATTTAAGGTCGTTTTCTTTCAGTTTTAAGTCTGTTTTGCCCATGTGATTCTCGATAAACCTTCCCCCAGAACTATATTTAACCGTTTTGTTGTTGTTGTCGTCTTCCCCGCAGAGAGACACAGTAATCTCCTTTGGCAATCAGAGCGTGGCGATGTCCGACGCTCCCCTGATCGCTCACCGCTGCGATTACGTGTTCGAGGTGGACGGCGACACCGTGCTGGAGAAACCCGTGGCCTGCTACAACCTCTGCCAAGTCTGAGACGCTTTTACCGGACAGACAGCGGCGGACACTGCCTTCTATCCACAGCACACACACACACACAGACTCTTTAAATCCGTTCAAATCCTGTCTGGTCTCTGTCTTGAACGAGACCGGAGATCAAGTACTCTTGTGATCTTAGGGTTAAATGTATTTTTTGCCTGTGCCATGCTGAAAACCGAGACCTTCGTCACTTATGTCTTCGCTGAGTTTTGAGTGGACGACAGGAGACGAGAAGAAATGTGTTTCATGCGTGACCTAAACCAGACTCACTATTGTCTGAATGCATTCGATGGGCAGGTTTGACTTCAGTATAGGTTTTAAATTGCCTTAACGTGACCTCAGTTTGGACGGTGATGCTGAGGACCTGAAAGACTTGAAAGTCAAGGAGCAAAAGACCAGGAGCTTTATTTGTGTTAGATGCTATTTATGGATAGATGTTGAAAAAAAAAAAAAAGAATGTCGACACAATCGTAGCGCTTTTATACCCACGCTTTTAACTATAAAGTTTATGTTTTTTATAATAAAAAAAACTGCAACCCTCTAGTCCGGTGTGAGTGATTTTATTTGAGGTATTCTGCAGAACATTGTAGGAATATGTTTCAAAGAAATGTCCCAACTGTCCAGGTGTGGCCTAATTACCCTACTAGCTTTCAAAAGGAGATTTGTAGAAGTCTGAAATTATGATTTTACTTAACTTACTTGCTAATGGTCTAATTTTAAAGCAGCCTCTCACACACCCCTGTGGTCAAACTGTGACATTGCCTCAGTTCACCCAACCAAAAAGTTGCCGTTGAAGCCACAATAAAAACTGTAGTCAACAGAACATCTGCCACGTTTGAACCGTAGATTTGAAGTGATGAAGAGCTCACTGTTACACCCATCAAGCATAACATTATGATCACCTTCCTAATATTGTGTAGGTCTCCCTTGTGCCTCCAAAGCAGTTTTGACTCATCAGAGAATGGACATGGGCCTTCTGAGGGTGCCCTACCCCTGTGGATCATCCCACAGATACTTGATCAGTTTGGGATCTAGTGAATTTGGAGTTCATGAGTTGTTCCTAAACTGTTTTTGTGCGTGTCCTGCTGGGGATGGCTGCTGCCATCAAGGAGTGTCATTGCTATGGGGTGGGGTGCCTGGTCTGGTCTAGGTGGGTGCTACATGTCTAAGTAACATGCCATGTCGATGTTATTTACTTCTCCAGTTATTTTGGTCGTAATGTTGTGGCTGATCGAACAGAAATACAGCAGTTAGGAATTAGCTGCAGCTCCGTCCTCTCCGGAAGTAGGAGTCTATCTGAAAGGACTGTAAGAGGATGTTCTAGATAAAAAAAAAATTAACACACCTGCAAACACGTCACATCAAACAGATCGGTGGTTCTTCAGGACATTTGGTGCAGACTAAACTCTCGTCTCACCTTAAAAATATCCTGAAGCTCTAAATCGTTGTAAGACGTCGGTTCAGGCCATGTCATCACTGTTGTTGAAGATGTATAAAAGGTTAGATTTTGTTGAGTATTTAATTCTGTCAACAGGCAATAAACAGCCAATAAACAGCCAACTTCCTAACATCCTGCTGGCCTCAGAAGGTAATAATGAGTGATCAGAGAAACTCTAATGCAAAATAATCACCTGTCTTTCCATAAATGCTGCACCTGAATCAGTTCTGTCTCTACTTGTTGGCTGACGAGTAAATTAGAAACGATGTTAGCACGCTACCGTGATGCTAACTCAATCAGCCTCACGTCTGTGAAATCCCTCCAAAATCCACAATAAGCTTCTGAAGACACATTCAACTTTTTTCCACTTCTGAAAAGCCACCATGTTTTTATTGAAATGATCCAACGTTAGAAGACATTTAATGGACTTCAGCTTAGTGTTCAGAACCAAGAAAACAATTCAATAACCATTAAAAACACTCCAATAAGAATCAAGTATGAGCGCATACACTGTCAAATAAATACCTGTGCCTCCTCTCATGTACAATACACCGTTCCCAACTTATAAATTAAGGCGGAATGCAGTTTCTTCCGACTGCCCCTTAAAACACTTGCATCTTTTCATGCAACTTCAACTGGACTGCTGAGGAAAATAAACAAAAAAACAACAAAGCAGTAACATATGTCAGTAGAAAAAAAAAGGAAATTATATATATATATAAAAAAAAGATGACATTTTCTACTGCCTGCTTTGAGCAGGTTGTGAAATATTGCACAAGGTTAAGGGTTGTGACACAAAAAAAAAGAAAAAAATATATATATATAATAACACGGAAACTGAAATGCACTTTTAAGACCAAAATCTGTAGTAACGGGAGGCATTTAATGAAGCGGGGGAGGTAAACGGTGAATGAAAATAAGAAGTGAAGCCGTTTCTGTTCCCAAAAAAAAAAAAAAAAGCTCCATCGTCGCCTCTGTTAAAATATATATTATTACAGTACCAATGCTCCACCTTAGACAACAAAGCAGGATCTCACAGTCATCACAGGATAGAAAGATGAGTTGTGATATGCCAGAAATGTTTTCTAGATGGATGAGTGTGTGTGTGTGTGTGTGTCCTCAAAGATCAAAGTAGTGGGACTAAAAGGTTAAATCTTTAAGTGTGTACTCATTGGTCGTGTAAAAGTATCCAACATCGACGCTTTGCTTAAGAGAACTGCACGGGGAGGGGGGAAAAAAAAGCAGCTGACAGTTGATACGTACGTCGCCTTAGGAGCGTATTGACAGAGTGAGATGTCACAACTAATACTTGCTTTTGTTGCTCTTAAGTGTTTTCAGCCGTCTCAGAAATAAACGTTTGTAGAAATGTCTCCTGGATGCTCAACTTCCCTCCTATCTCAACCTGCGTTGGTCCATTTTAATCTTTCAAAAGCCTCAAACGGAGACGTGTTTTTGCTCAAACCGGGAATTATTATTATTATTTTTTTGTTGTTTTTTTTTTTTGTTTGTTTTTAAATCAGCACTGCGGCAGATTTCCTACTTGTAGAAATGAAATTAAAATAACAGAACTCAAATTAAAATGCTTAAAAAAAAGAAAAGAAACAAACCAAACAAAACTTTCGGCAAAACGAAATTAAATTTAATGGTTTATGCTCAAAAGTGAAACAACCAAAAACAAAATAAAGGAAACAAACAGAAAAAAAAAAGAGAAAGCAAATAAATTGAAATCAATATCAAAGGCCATTAACTTCTCTCCAAACTTGAGATAATCACTTCTTAAAACAAGTTTGTGAATTATACTGAAACGAAAAGGAAATTTCTACGCCTCTACAAGAGAAAACAAATAAAATGAAAAGGAAAAAAAAATAATAAATGAAATCAAAAGAAAGAAAGAAAATAACTGGCAAAACGCCAAAGTCACCATGCTTTCAGTCAGCATTAGATATAACTTTAGTACCTCTTCAAAGCAAACTAAAACAAAATGTGTAAATTTACCTTGTTAAACGGTTCTCAGAAAGAAAAAAGAAAATATCTGGGTTTATCGGATGAAATCTCTCCCTGCCTTTGGTCCATCTTAATTCCTCACTCACTGACCAGGGTTTATATATATATAAATATATATATATAATTTTAACAGGACTCTCCTGGAAAAACAACTTCAAGGAAAAAAAAGAAAAAAAAAAGAAAAAGACACTTTACACAGGGATAACANAAAAAAAAAAAAAAAAAAAAATCCCTCCAGAGCTCGTCAAACATTGTCGGAGGGCGAGCAGAAGTCACAAATTAACATCGAAAAAGACTGATATTTATAGCAACCTAAAACAGATCGGTTAAAAAGTGCTTTGCTCTTAGATTGACTCGAGTGGTATTGAAAGGATCTGCGTGCGCCGGATGATAATTTAAGGCATCTATTTCTACTCGTGACGACGATCCGGGACAGAGAATAGGCTTTGCCAAAATGAAGCGACCGTTATTGTTCTTCCCACTCTTTACACAATAAATTATCCACTAAAATGTTCGACGCCGGGAGAACGACTCGCAGGGCTATTCTTGTGCTCTGTACTCTCAGTGCACCGCTAAGAACCATTTGTTTTCCGCTGACTAGTCCCCACAGATAAACATGCAACACATACAGACAGGATTTTTTTTTTTTAGCTTTTGTGATCGTTTTCAAAATCTTGGGGAGAAAGTTGTTTTTTTTTTTAACCTCTCCTTCGACTCCAAAAAATGTTTTTAAACCGAGTTTCTTCAAGCCCCAAACAAGAGTATAACAATGGGGGGAAAAAACTAATACTCTTTTAGACAAAGGTGCAGAAGAGTGAACTTCGCGTTTAATTCTGAATATGCTAAAATTCAAAACTTGTGTGCCAGAATTTGCAATTTTTTTTTTTTTACTTTCTGCAACAAAAACCTGGCAACAGTTACTTCCTGCTCTCCTCTACACCCGATTGTCCAGCTCTCTCTACTTGTGGCCCTTGCTGGTCTTAAAGGACACTTGCAGTATCTTGTCTCCGAGCCGATAGCCGTTCAGGCTGGCGATCGCCATGGCCGCCTCCTCGTAGTTCGTCATGGTGACGAACCCGAAGCCCTTGCACTTGTTGGTGTTGAAGTCTCGGATCACCTTGACGTTGGTGACGGCGCCGAAGGGGCCGAACATCTGCCACAGGATGCTCTCGTCGGCGTCCTGGCCCAGGTTGTAGACGAAGATGCACCAGCCGGAGGTGGAGCTCCCGGGGACGCTGACGCTCCCCATGCTGCTCATGTGATCAACACCCATGGGAGAAAACCTGAAAGAGAGAGCGGTTTGTGAACTTGACGCCGCCAGCAAGAATTTTCTAAAACAAGAAAACTGATAACTTTTCAGTTCAGTGTAAATTATCACAACTTCTCTGACCTAAACCGTTGAGCCTGGTGGTGCAGGGGCCCTCCGAAGCGCCGCGACTGGTTGTGGTAGAGCTGCGAGATGAGCTGCGTGTTCTTCACTTGGTTGGGGTTGGCGGCAAACTTAACCGTGATCGGCTCGGTGGCTCCCGGCGGCTTCTGGCCGTTCAGGTTTTTGACCGCCTCCTCCGCCTCTGCGCGCTTGTCGTAGCGGATGAAAGCCACCCCGCGGGACACGCCTAGGGACGAGAGAGAAGCCGGTGACTGCCTGCTCCGATCGCTTCAGCGTAACCACCGAGGAGCACGGGTGTGCTCTGCCGACTTATTTATTTCCGAATTTGGGAAAAAAAGCAAGGAAGTCATTCACCTGTCGTACCTGTACCCTGATCAACAAGTACACGGGAATTAATAATGTGACCATAACGTGAAAACATGTCCTCAACATCCTTCTGGGTCATGGACTTGGGCAGGCCGCTGATATACAGGTTGGCATCCTTTATTGTGTCCGAGCTGGGCCGTGCATATGAAACCTAGAAACAGGAAGCAGCGGTCGCCTGGTTAAAACTCTCCTGACGCATTCAAACGAAACAACAACAAAAATCATCAACATCTAAATAATTTTGAGGGTTTCGTTGGGGTAGTTACATCAGATGTTTTGTAAATTACAATAACCTCACATGAAAGATTTTGTCTATTTAACATAAAAGATAACTGAACATCGGGTAAGCCGACAGTCGCCTAATCGCTTTGTAGACATTAGATGTTTGGTCTGAGCATAAATGGAGTCAGAAGCACAAAAAAACATTACAGCAACAGAAAAATAAAATAAAATCGGTCAAAAATAAAATAACAAAAAGTACTTTGGGGGAATTAAATACACGAAAAAGTGACTGAATCTGCCAGAATGCGTCAAATAAAATAAGTAAAATTAAAGTCAACAGACATGTCAGTAAGTGAAAAGCAGTATCACTTCCTCGGGCTGACTTGTACTAGCTAGTTAGCGGACAGCACAGGAGCCACAGGAGAGTTATATGACATGACATCTTTGCTTTGAGAATTGTAGAACACCTTATTGCACGTTACCTTGATAGTTTTGGACTGTAGCCTTAGTCCATTCAGAGTACTGATAGCTCTGTCTGCATCACTAGGGTTAAGATAGTTAACAAATCCGTACCCTAAACTGTGGCCTAGAGAAAAAAAAAGGAAAACAATAAAACAAAACAAAAAAACGTTGTGTCGTTCAAAAAAATCTGCAAACAAATAAATATTGAAAAACAAAACCAAATCTTAACATTGCATGCTAGACTAAGCAAACAAACTTTTGACAGTTCATCTGGCTGGAATGAATAAATAAATAAATAAATAAATAAAACAAGTCTACAGCGGTCAAAAAACTACTACCTGGCTCGAGCAGGGAGTCAATTTGGGATCTTTAATTTATAAAACAATTATAGAATCACTGAGGAGAGGAAAAAGCCAAGAAGCTCGTTTTGGACATGAAGTCATGAAGCTCGCCACACCTTGCAATATTTTAAATAACACGGCCCTTGGTGTCAATTTAAACTAAGATCTCGTGTTTAAGTTTCCATCTGGTGACATTTTTCTTTTTCTTCTTTTTTTAATCGCTTCGCTGTTCAACGTACCTGCGACTTTGTCTCGTACCAGCTTGGCGGACTCCACCTCTCCGATGCTGCTGAAAAGGCTCCGCAGCTCGTCCTGCGTCATGCTCTGGGGCAGGTAGTTCACTATCAGGTTGGTCTTGGAGTCCTTCCCCTCGTCCCCTCCCATGTGGTCTTCATAACCGTTCGACATGTCAAACACCTCCTGCAGGTCGGCCAGGTGGGCCCACAAACGCAAAGCAAGGTAAGCACGGGGGGTGGGGGGTGGGGGTGGGGGGGGGTCGGATCTCAAAAAAGGTGACGATTAATCAAAGACAAAGGCTCGTGTGGCATTTTAAAAGCCTGGGGGAGCTCGTCATAGTGAGACATGTGAAACTAGGTCCGGTTTTGGAGGACATCGTGTACGCAATTAATGTGAAACACTAAACCTCTATGGGTATCTGAAAAAGTATAATCTAACATATGCACCATCGGGGTCGTCATACAGCCTTTGCTGACCTCAATTTCCAAAAAAAAGTCACCATTTAATCAAATATTTAACACATTTTCGCTCCACTGGTGGAAACTGTTTGAGGTCACGCACTTAAAAAATGAAGCAGATTTGTATAAAGGACGTAGAATTACCAGTCAGTCAACGGCTAAACTCGGCTCCTACATAACAAAGGTGCAGGGATGTAAAGCGTGACTGAAAAAATTAAGCAGAGCAACACAAGTCACTGCAGCTACTTCAACCTATAAAAGAGGAAGCATTAAAGTATTGAGTTTAGGATGAGGAGCGGTTGCTGATAATGGCGGAAAGTGAATGAAACGACCTGAGTAGTTAGCATCCTGCTCCACCACTGTGTGTCTTTATATCACTAGATACAAATCAGAAATTAAAATCTCAACAATAACATTAAAAAGACACTTTCAGTTCGTGGTTTAGGTTCTCTGGGTCCACAATGTTTTGTCCCAATATCGTAAATTAGTTTTCAGCGCAACAGAGAAGCAGGAAATTAAGCTTGACGGCCATATAATAGTAACTAATTATATTACGTAAGCATGTGACTGGATTAAAACTGCAAACTGACCTCATTGTGGTGACTTACGCCAAGTCAACATAAAATTTAAACAATGCGGGCAAGTAACTCTGTCACGTGTCGACCTGCTGTGCAGTTTTGATTAGCGAGACGCCTACAGGATCTGAGATTAGTTGCAAGTGCCCATAACGGGGATGTACGCGAAGAAATTAAAAAGTTCTGTTCATCAGAGTGAGCCCTGTTGTTGGGGTCGGGCCTGAAGTGGGAACCAGTCCAGCGCTCAACCCGACAGAGATCTATTCATGCCTGAGAGGGATTGTGATTGTGTATTCCGGGTGGGTGAGACGCACCGTCTGCCAGGATGAATGAGATTTGTGCGCGTTACGCTCGCAACACGCGGGCAAAGTTAGCGGGAGCCGCACTGCATGTGCCGCCTCTCGGCTGCGTGTTTGAAATGAGTCGTCGCGGGCAAATATCACGGCCCGCGATACGGAACGTGAATCTGTGAAGCACCCCACGGTTTTGCTAAATGACACGCTCGAGACACTCGGGAGTTCTGCCTTTAACAGCAGGTGGGATTTCATACTCACTTTCATGTACTTATTGTGTCCTCGACGAACTGCCATGAAGACACTTCACTGCTCCTGAGGCTAAGCGGAGACGGGACAGACAAAAATCAATGGGGCGTTACAATGATTGCAGAAGAAGAAGAAGCACACTCGGGATCTAAAGACAAGGCACAGAACGGACAAAAACACATATATACAAACACGTGTTTTCACTTTCAAGGGTCATACAGAATTTTTTTTTTAACCAAATCAAGCTCTGTACAACTTAGACACAGCTGAAGGATGCTGCAGCGTGAATATTACCTAAAACTACAACTATAGGAGTGTGTAAACACCCGTTTTGTGCAGCATTACATGCCAGCATCTTGTTCTTGCTAGTTGCAGTCAGAAATTAAGCTAAACACGGTGCACACATCCACCTTTTTCCAAGAGATTATTTTATGTTCATGTTAAATATTTCAGGCATAATTAAAGTTTGATGATGGGACAGACGGGGGGGGCTTGAGGAAACAAAGGACTGACTCAGAGGAGGAAAAAGACAGTTGAATCTTCACATCCATGGCTAATTTTGAAGAAATATAAAACCTAAACAACAATGCAGTCGTGATATATTACTAAATAACACCAAACAGCAACCAGTGCAGTATATCTGTGCAGGACAACCATTCATTATTAGACCACCGGGTCAGACTGCTTTGTGATGTTTACCCCTTACATTTTGTGCGAGCACCAACCAGTACTCCTGGTGGCCACCTAGCTTAGCATTTGTTATTGTGCAAAGCGGAAAAGAGGACATGCATGTGGAGCTGTTGCAGCGAGTGACTAGAATTTGGACGTGCAGCGTTTGAATGAATAACTGCGAGGCGAAGGAGAAAGAGGAGCTGATGCCTTCAGTCTGACCCGCTTTCTGTCTTTCCCGCTATCAACACACTATTGTTAAGACAAATTAACCTTTATTTCTGCAAACGTATGCTACATTTTTATCGTGCACATTTGCTTTTTTTTTTTTTTTTTTTAAATTCACACGAGTCCATCTCCAACACAGAAAACGTGCAGAGGCCTGACTAGCATCACTATCGCCTGTTAGCATTAGCAAGCTAGCAAGAGGAATATAGGACTTCTTTCAATTAAAACTGCAAATATTACGTCCAACCGGGACCGTTAAAAATAATACACACTGCTAGCATTTCAAACGCTAGTGCACACAAATTAACCCGTTGATTCTTACTGCGTAAAGAGGCTGAGGAGCTGGCTGGCTAGCTTTAAACAAAAAAAAAAAAAGAGCAAAGCACCGCCTCCGTATTTTGGAGAGCGTCGGATCAACGCGTCTCTGTCCCCGCGCCGAAACCCCAGCGGCCTGCTAACAGGCCCAGGATGCTAACGCTAGCCGCCGTTAGCCAACGGCTCCTCGGGCCTCGAGAGCGGCATGGCAGCCATTCCTATTTGACAAAACCTGACACGCCAACATATCCCGCACAGGGGGAGACTCATCGGGATACACTTTATTATTATTATTATTATTATTATTATTATTTTTTAAAATCAACGTTTCTAATCTCACCAGCTTTCTGTGGGTCGTTGCTGTTTCAGCTCTCCTCCTATTTTTTTTTTAAATTCCTCCTTCACGACTTCCCTCCAAGTCGGCCCCAACGTAGAAGAAACCGAGAGAGGAGATAAGTGACGGAAGCGGCCACGCCCACCGACGTCCAGCCACGCCTCTGCAGGAAACAACGTGGTCAACTCATTCCACATGCACGGTCAATATACACAGCTAAAACGGAGACAAATAAAATGAGCTCTAAAATAGAGACAAATAAAATGAGCTCTAAAATAGAGACAAATAAAACGAGCCCTAAAACAGAGACAAAAAAAGAGAACTATTAACCTAATTTGTCATGTGCAGGATTAACGCAGGGTTTAACAGTGCAATAAAATGTTGTCAATGAGAGAATTTACTGCATAAAAATCATAAAATATACACCACATTCACAAAAGGTAGCAAGTGCTAAGTAAAAGTGGCAAGTGGCAGTCGTATTGCACATTGCACATTGTAGATAGGATGTATGTTCAAAGTTCAAAGGCGTGAGTTTAACAGTTTGATGGCAGAGAAACCGAGGTTGAAGAAAAATGTGAGTTTTTACGTCCTAGCTAATTTTGCTCCTAATTAGCTGGAAAAAACAACAGCGGTTGGTTTTTATGTAAGCTTGATGCGATTAATCAGAGATTTCCCTCATGCCCTGTTCCATCTCCAGTGTCACATTGCTGTACTTTCTTTGCAAATATCTTATGGGGAAATAAAGAAGTGCATATTAATTCATGCATAGAGCTCATATGGAATATGAAACAGGTTTTGATAACTTTATGGTACTCCATTTTTTTCACCTTCATCAGATTTGCAAACCAAGTCTGTGGCAAAGGGTCAATACTTAAACATACCAAGTCTTAACAATGTCAGAAGCGAAAAGCTGGTTGAGTTTGTACATTTGTTTTTTGTTTTTTTTTTATTTAGCTCCAACTGAGATAAAACAAAGACTATAGGAGCAACGTGAAGCTCATCTTATTGAGAATAAAACATAAGAGGGTGTTGGTTGGATGGTGGTTGTATCATAGCAGTATGCATACTTTCTGCACTGTAATTATTGCAGAGAAGCTTCGCAATGCACAGTGCATTAAGTGTAGTGCATGCAGAACAACAGTAGTAAGTACAGCACAGAGATCGTGAAGTCATGCAATAACAGCATAAACAGCAGCACATTGCGAGGAAATTGTTTAGTATCAGAATCATTTAATGTCTTTTAGAAATTTCAGTTTACACATTGCACATACATTGTAAAAGAATACTCTGTATACAATAAAAGTACACCAGCACACAATAACACAAGGCAAACCACGCTGCATTACACAAATATCTCTGGCTAGTTTTACGTTACATGTGCGGTGCAGTGTCCTCCAGAGCCCCTCTATCCATCAACACCAGCGAGATCTGCGCAATACAACATGATATTCAGTGTCATCTGTGCAAATCTTAGTGCGCTCCCATCTGTCAGTGTTTCATTTTTTCAGCAACCGATATTCCACCAATGGTCGTTCCCTCATCAGCTGTGCCACCGTCACAAACAAAACAACCTGCATGAAAAGAGAAAGACAGATCAAGACTCTTGTTTACTGCGCAATAAGCAAATTATATTTTTTTCACTTGAATAATTAAGTGCACAATTAAAGAACTTGCAGATTGAATGTATAACAGTGCGAGAAATGTTAAGAATGAGTAAAAGATTTTGTTTGATATGATTTGGTACAAAAATACTCAAACTAGTTACTCATAAACAAAGCCAAATTTAACCATTGCTCACATTTCCTACAACTGACCCTCAAACAAGAACTGTGTTTTTGAAAATTCACACAGAACTCCACCAATCATTTATCTATATGTTATTTATTTTACAGACACGTGTGTAATGTGAAAGAAGATGCCACTGCTATTGTGTTTCGGGCTAATCGCCTTAGAAAATAATGTTCCTCCCCATTAACCTAACTAGTTAGCGCCTAAATGCCAGACAGAAAGAGATAGCGAATACCTGGTGAAAATAACAGGACGTTTAGTGACTAACACTTTGTTTCCACGGAGATCTGTGTGAGCAGGAAGTCCATTTATCTCTGTGATCTGCAGTGTGTGTTTGAGAAACTTCTCCATCTGTTTTTACTGTCCAGGATTTGCCTCAGGTTTCCATTTAAACATTTGCAGAGTCATTTGGACCAAAATCTAATTCATTAATGCAACTTTGACACATTCACTTAACAACAGCAAAGCTACTGTATCTCTGAATCAGTTTTCTGGTGTGGTTTTTGTTTATTCTGTTGTTAAAGACAGCTGAAAATTGTAATCGAGTCTTTCGTACCTCCACTAGAAAAACCACAGGTGCGCCGATGATGACCAGTCTCAGGACAAACTGTAAGGCCTTCTTCAGTTTCACCTGGCAGCCCTGGCAGAGGAAGACATTCAAGGATTAAAGCGCAGAGGGGTCCAATTATACATTCAGGCTAGAGTATTTTCGAGCATATGTGCGAATGCATGAGAATGCACATGTCCACCTCTTTGTAAAGCTCCCAAGGCTGGTCCACAGTGCCATTGCAAGAGGTGAAAGTCGTGTTGCAGCAGCTTTGAGGAAAGGCGACCCTACCAGTCCCGATAAACCAGGAGGTTTCCAGCCAGTCAGTGTAGTCATGGACGCCACAACATTGCAACTATCAGGGAATAAAACACAAAATACTCTTTATTGGTCTGCAAATGCAGGATTGAGTGTTTTTTTTTTTGTTTGTTTTTTGCTAACGGGATGTATGATCAACAGCAAGTAAGTGTAAAGCTGGAAAATGAGGGTTATGGATGTAAATTAGGTTTTATGAATTCTCTGTGTCTGGTGGTTAGAAAAAATAAAACAGAACCTAGGGAGCATCTAATAAAGGATAAAAGAAACTTGGCATCCAGACAGATTACAGTCCGAGAATCGTATGTGACGACAAACATCACTGTTGGTTTTGCTTTTGCTTGTCGGAGAGCCAGAAGGAAAACAATAAACCGAAGGAATGTCGGCATACATGTGTCAACAGTGTTTCTGTGTTTACTCTAACTGCCAGAAGAGGGAGACAAATCTCCACACTGTGGCTTTAAATGGTCACTTTCTGAAACGCTACATGGTTTTACACATTTTGCAGAACACCTCTTCTTGAGCAGCATCCACAGCCCGAGACTTTGGGTCCTGACTGCTGCCGGTGTAATTCTGAAACAACCCACTGATGGTAGCTATCTCTGAATCCACCTACACACAAATTTAGAAAACATAAACGTGCATAACCATGCTGTCATGCGTTTTTTTTGTCATGACTGTGCAACCGTACAATGCTTTGTGCAGCTTGCATACCTTTGTTGAGTGAAAGTAAGCCAACGCCGATGCCGTACATTCCACGCAGAAGACCACGACGAGCATGTAAACAAACTGCAAAATGGAAATGCTTTATTAAGCACAGTCCAAACACCTGTACTCATCATCTCACATCCACACACACACTGCCTCACCACTCCCTGCAGACAGGAGTAGTCCCTGAGTATCAGCCAGGAGCCGAGGAATCCGGTGAAGAATAGTAACCCAGCGCTGGTGAAGGCGAGCGTGGCAGGAAAATTGATGTCATCCTCAGATACTAAATGGCTGTGCTGTCTGTACTTCATCAGCATGTAGATTCCACTCAGGGTCACAACAAACCCCAGCACCTAAAACATGAGAAAAGACAAATTAAAATCTATTGAGACAAGATATTATCCTCTCAAGGTACAGCCTTTTTCAAAAGAGTACATGCAGACTCTCGTATTTGTGTGTGAAAAGCCAAGAGATGATTAGCTTAGCATAGAGGCTGAAAGCAGTGGGCAACAGCTGGCCTAGCTCTGTTTAAAAATAATAAATACATCAGCCAGCATCTATAAAAGCTCTTTGTTTTGGGCCAGCTGTTTCTCCACGGCTATAGATGCACTTGAAATGAGCCGCAAGCTTTCAGTTGCATCGCGTGACCAGGAGATGGTGCTTTCTCACAAAACACATCGACTCACATGTGCGACATTACAGCACTGTGCTTCCCGCCAATTTAGGCTAGAGTCATTTCCTGAAATTAAATGATATTTGCCTCCCCATGAGTTTTCAGTTGCAACATATATAACAGCATAACCCTGAGAAATAACCCTCATATAATCTACAATATTATAGCCTGTTATTCAGCATTCCTGATATGTAGGAGCCAGTAGGAGCTGGTTGCACTATGTGATCTCTTCACGAACAGCAAACAGCCGTTGTTGCAAAACAACGTATTGGTATCTGTCGTTTCAGAACCATGAACAGCACAGTTTGTAAGCGTTTGTAGCTGCACGATATTTCACCAAGGTAAAATGAGAGCGGAAAATGCTTTTGCTGGAATACTTACACCTAGAAGTTGTCCCATCTGCTGGTTAAGTGCCTTGCTCAAGGGCATTGTATTGTTGATAGTTGTGAGGGAGAAAATGCTGCACTTTCCCGGCCGTTAGAACTGAACCACCTACTTTCCAGTGCTTATGAGGTTCTGTATTAAATTGCCAGCGACATGTGTCTTGTAACTGCGATGGACTGGCGACCTGTCCAGGGTGTACCCCTGCCTCTCGCCCGATGACAGCTGGGATAGGCACCAGCAGACCCCCGCGACCCTTAACAGGAATAACCGGGTATAGAAAATGAATGAATGAATGAATGTGTCTTGCAAGTAATGTTCCACGTATGGGTTATTTCTTCTTGAAGTAAATCACAGAGGAGCATGTCCTCCAATTAACGCAAGACTCCCAAAAGAACAAAAAGTGATTGGAGCTTAGTTTTTTTTTTGTCATGAATATTCTGAGGAAATAACTATATTAAAAACTGATGGTTTAAATTTAATTATCAGTTCAGCCAGGAGAGAGTTGGTTCCTGATGCTGCACTGTGTATGTGTGTGTGTGTGTGTGTGTCCTGAGTTAAAGTGCTGACCTGAACAAATACAACAGAAACATAAAACAGTGTCACATGCACTGTAAAAGCACCTTCATCATAAAACACAAGTGACATAATTAAATAGAGGACACTGAGAGAACTATATGCGAAAGGGAAATCCATGGGCATCACACCCTTGGGGGATGGGGGAGTTGGAACACCCCCACCTTTTCAACAAGCTGNCCCGTCTTTTTCCTAAGGTATTAAACCACTCAAGTTGTCATGTAATTAGGTGACAGGAGGAAAACAGAAAGCTGTCAATCCAAAAATGCACTAATTCAATTTTGTAGTAGTACATATTCTTGGATTAATGCCATATAGGTGTTCATTTGCGTAACTTAAAGGTATTTGTTGGAGCTTAAGACTTTCTTTTCAATGAAGAAAATCCCCTACATCCTGTTATTGCTCTCAGAAACCTCAACACTTCCATGTTCAGGAATATTAACACTGAGTTCTTTATGTAGGATGAGGAAGGGAAGTCCAGGCAATGCAATATTATTTGCATATCCTGATGAAGAAAATCTAGAAAGAGCCTGAAACAGGGGCCAAAGGTGGTTGTTTTCATGCACTCACACTGAACCCCCACCCCCGCCAACATTTTTAAAATTGCTGCGCCACCCTTGAGGAAATCTGTTTTCAGATATTGTTATTATTGTTTCCCTGCTTTCACACTGTACTTCCTTATTCCTGCCTCTCACATGCACCTTTGAGTCATATGACTTAAAATGTGAAGAGGGAAAAAACATCTGTTACCAATTGCGTTAAAACGTTTTAGGGAATATTTGCTGGCAGAATGCATAGAGGAATGACAGAAGAATATTGACAACAAAGCAAATACGTCTTAACCTACCCACAGAAGCAGACACATCAAATGAAGCACCGCTCTGGTCGTGTGTCTTCTCTCATAAGGCATTTTCAGATCTATAGGTGCAGCCAGGAGCGAGCGCGCAGCGATCGACGCAATCTGCAGGTGCGTAAAGTTGGCGCAATCATAACAAGGTCACGGAGCCTTCATGTGAAGCTAATCAGTCTGGTTGATAAATCAGAGCTGGACGCGTGTAAGTCCTCGCGGCACTGTAAACTGTTGTGAAACTTTGCTTCCGCGATTGCAAAACACGAACTTTCCCGGAGAACGCGGAAACATGTCTGATTTATTGGCACTTTGTTTCTGTGGGTGTCAAATGTGGGAAATGCTCTGTCCCTATCATGCATGTGTGACTGGAAGTAAACCGAGTACATTATCTTAATGGGCATGATGTACTGATTCCTCTTCTTCTAAAAAAAAATGTAGCCTAATGCTGATGCTGCTCCAAGTGTTCTTATATGACTGTGACCCTCACCCTATATTTTTTTTAATTCTATATCTGACTAACACTTCCCTCTTGTGGATTTCAGTGAAATAATCCAGTGGATGTTTTCTCCAGGCTACCGAATGTCTTGATCAGTGACTGAAGAAGTGCACCTGTGTTCACTACAAGCAAATATATGGTGTGCAAAATCCAACTTGGATAAAAAACAAAACAAACAAACAAAAAATCACTCCAAAATGAAGGCAGTGGTTCTACGGATATGATGTTGCAAACTTGAATGTGCAACAATGCAATAAAAGAAACTGATGTCAATAAAACATTCTAAAATGCCCATATGTGTTTATATTTAATCAATTGGAATGAATAAGAAATGATCATGATCATGCATTTGTCCATAGCACTAGAGTTATTTAAATCTCAATGAATATCCACCATGATTTGAAGCAGATTAAGTGTTGTTGTTTCAGTGGTGTTTTGATACATGTGTTTTTATTACACTTGCTGAGCACTGACATGAGATTCTCAGTTCCGTGGTCCATGTCAGAGTCTCCTCTTCAACAGCTGCAGTTGGTTTCTGCTGTAACAGCTCAGAGTCTCTGCAGTCTGACTGAGGGAGGTTTTTGTACGACTACAAATCACTGTGTGAACACTGGGCCACTGTGTACACTCTTACAGTAGTAGACTGCTGCATCTTCAGCCTGAACTCCACTGATGGTGAAAGAGAAGTCAGAGCTGCTTCCACTGCCACTAAACCGAGCTGGTGTTCCTGAGTGGCTTATGTAACCTTGTTTTATCAGGAGCTTTGGTGTATGTCCAGACTTCTGTTGATACCAGGCCATACACTGTTGACCACCACATGTTCCTACATCTTGGCTGGTCTTACAGGTCATAGTGACAGTGGATCCTGGAGTAGATGTCTCTACTGGAGGAGACTGAGTCACAGTCACCTGAC
>JASGAT010362618.1:0-20300 GCA_030220025.1 Chelon auratus
GCTGTTTAAACTATATAAACTATTTAAACTGGCTTTTATGTTTGGTACAGTAAAGGCCACCAACTTCAGAATCAGAATCAGCTTTATTGGCCAAGTATGACACACTTTCCTCTCTAGTACTCAAGCATCATAAATAAGTGAAATAAAAAATAGAAAAATAAAAAATGAGATAAAATAAGATAAAAATAAAATAAATCTTCAATTTGTACACATAAAAACAGGATAATAAATACACCAAACTGGGGTTATTGTACAGTGAGTATATACAAAAAATAAAAAAAAAACTTGTAACAGAGGATTGTATGGGTGCTAGCGAGTTACACATAGAGCCCCCAGGGTACTGTAGTCTCAGTGCTTTTATGAATTGACTGGAGAGGGTGCGAGGGTACGGATTGTTTGTGAGAACACCGCTACGAAGGGAAACGTCTTGTATCAACAAGGCGATGTGCAGTACCACCACTGGGCCCAGCTCTCTAAGCTTCAGGTGCCACTGCTTACCACGACGTCAACTAAAGCTGGTTAGGTGGGAGCAGATTGTTACATGGCGATTATTTTAAAATTTTTTGATGTGGACCAGGGGTGTCAAACTCATTTTAATTCAGGGCCCACATACAGCCCAGTTTGATGTCAGGCGGGTCAGACCAGTGACAAAATTGCATAATAACCTATAAATATAGGCAACACCAAATGTTTCCCATTTGTTTTAGTGCAGAGAAGTACCAGTGCATTATGAAAATGTTTACATATAATGAGCTATCCTTTCACAAAACATTTTAAGAACAACCTGAAATTTCTTAAGAAAAATAAGTGCACCTCAGGCACATTGCTGCTATCTGGTGTTTAATTCTGGGCCTCTGTGTTACGTTACATCTGCAACTCTTACTAAAACGGTGCGACCCCTAGTGGACAAATTAGGAATAGGTGTCTATTTTGTTGAAAAAGTTGCAGTTAATGTCTTCGTTGTACTTTTTGAGCTTTGCAAATGCATCCTGCGGGCCAAACTGGACCCTCTGGTGGACCGGCTATGACACGGGGGCCATATGTTGGACACCCCTGATGTAGGTATAACTAAGGGCCGTGCTGGACAGGGAGGAAAATCTTCAGGACTGCACACATGCAAAGGGATTAACATAGTGACAGCTGCTTAAGGGCTTTGTCTGTCATTGAATTTGAGATGATAATATGCAATCAGTGTTTTGTATAGTTAAATAAAATGCCATAATTTGTTACTGATACCCGTAATCTTATTGGAGGGGCAGCAGCCCAGTTGTCTTGAGATTTCCAAATTGGTATTTCATATTGCCCTTAACATTGTGCATAAATAAACATGTCTCTGGCACAAATATGGATGTGTATTAAGCTATTAAGTAGATAAATAATAAAGTATCCATATTCTGTCCATGTTGTGCTTATACTGTAGAATTAACATATGAATCCAAGACCAACACTCAAATCGAAGGCATTTTGTACAATAATTAAGACTCGAGACTGTGTAAAGTGTAAATACTTTTACTCTTTTCACATGAAATCATCCAAGAACACTCTATATCACCAAGGCCTCTAGGTTTAAGCTGATGCCTCAGAACCTAATTCAAACCAACTTTGATGGATGGATGAGCAGACAGATAAATCGATGGACCGATAAACGAATTGGCAGACAGATGGACGGATGAACAAATGGATGGTTGGATAAGTGGATGGGTGAATGGATGGATGGATACACATTTTTACACATGGCTGTCTGTCTGCATTCCTGTCATGTCCAAGGCTGATTTCTCACACGGCTGTGTGTGTGTGTACTTGTAGGCATGTGTGCGTGCATGTACTGTACTGCGGTAAAATCTTGCTTTGTTTTTTGTATGCGTGCGTACTCGTCAAGGAGGTGTCTTCAGCAAACAGGTTATTTTGGAGGCGTGGGATTAAGACGGCCAGACGATATTTTCGAAGAGCTGCAGATAAGATTTCTGGTTGAACCATGCTGAGGGCTGCAAGTTGTTCATTCCAATGGGATTCTGCTAATATGCGAGACGTCCCTGATTCGATGCGTGCAACGCTTTAGTCAATAAAGAAACATTTTGGGAATAAATAAACTGTGAAAGGTTGCACACAAAACTTGTACCGAGAACTAGGCAACGTATGTGCTTGTTGAATTACAAGGATAAGGAGAAATTCCTCAAAGCTTTGTGTTTTCATCATCTCAGCCATGTGCTTTGGTGCAAGCGTAAATGTGTTTAGATGTATGAACACAAAGGAATACAGACATACTGCAGCTACCATAATGGCAACATGTCAATAGCAATCGCAGCCCTCCCTTGAGTCTTAAAACCACATACACCACAGATGGTATAATTCCATTTGCTTGGATGCATCATTTCATAAACAGTTCATTCATTTGCGTTGAATCACTGCTTTGCTTTGTTAGACTGGGATGTTTATTGCATGCAGATAGGTGGCAATATAACAACACTACGTTCTGTAATTATCTGTAAATCATATGCGCTATTAATTAGCATCTATATGTATTTATTCCTATTGTGTAACTGTTTAAATGTTTAAAAGTTCTAATTCGTTTTTGATAGTTTTATTGATCTTGTAAATCTATTTTGTATTTGCCCCCCCCCCCAGCCCACAGCCCCCAGCCCCCTGTAAATAGCAATAACCTTCATGGAGGGAAAAAAAAAAACCCTGAATGAGTCATTAATTATGGGACAATGGTTTGGCGAGGGGCCATTGAGTGCAATCTATGAATTAGGAGCTGACCAGCAGTGCCATTTGCATAATACTGGGGGACTAAATTGCGATTCTAGCGATCTATTGAGAAACACTTGTGGGGCAAAGCTAATGCATCCAAGTCAAAGGAAGCTAAGCGCACATTCATAATAAATTATCCCTCAGCTATGCAATCACTTGAAGAAATGATTGCTCTCCTCTACCTCATTAGCGTTTCCTCTCTATTTCTTTCTTGCGTCTTTCTCTTTTTCTTCTCCTTTTCCTTCTTTACCGCGCTCCCTCTCTGTCCCAATTCATCTGTACGTGACTCAAAGGGACAAATGCATACCATTATCCAAGTGCATTCCATTGTCTACTTCCACCTTCCCCGACTCTTCCTCACTACCATTTAGGTAAATCTGTGTCCCTGTTCATTTAGTGAAGCAATGACAGGTGATGCATGGTAATAACATCAATTACCGGGAGCTTTTTCTTAGGACTTGCCACAGATGTAAAAGCACAACTAATATTTGTATGAATGAGGATCTTTCAGGGGCATGAACGCTTTTGTATTAATAAAAAAAAAAAAAGGGAAATAAGAATACGCTGGAGTGTAAAAACGAAATATCTATTTAATTTACATTTCTTACATGCCTAGTTTTTGCTCTAGTTTCTACACCTCAGATTTGATCTGTGAACTCCTATATTCATTAAAAGTCCTGTGGATTTAGCTACAGGGAAAGAAAAATCACACCGCATAATGACTTTAAATTGCTACATGTGAAACTGTAATCAAAGTTTTGCATAAATAAAACTGGAATCAAGTTTCTTGAGGGGCAAAAAGGGTGAAGAAGCCAGACATGCCACATAACAAATGGAGACGGAGTCACAGAGGATGTGTACTATGTTGTTTCTTTAACCCCTTTTCAGCTGGACCATCTGCAAACCTGTCAGTGTAGCTGTAATTAAAGGTTACGACAGCCGAGGCCACCCAGCAGGGGGTCTGGCTCCCTCAACCCATGATGCACGTCAAAAGCACCCCCTTCACCCTCTACTGTCCCTCTCCATTTCCCCTAATCTGGTTTGACGTTCACTGGGTAACAATGCGAAAAAGGGTCTTTCCTTAGGAAACAACGTGCCAAAAACACTCCAATCCAATGGCCCACACTGAAATGCACAAGTAGTGGTGACATTCTATATGTTTTTTTTATTACCGCAGGATTTTTAATTTTTTTTTTTTTTTTTTACATTTTCGTTTGATTAAAATCATTTTAAAGTAACTAAAACTGCTTATCTTATGGCATATGAGGGAAAAGTTCTGAAGCTGAAAAAAAATCTTCGATAATAATATTGGTTTATTTTCCTCGATCATTACTGACTAACTCCTAATTTTGTATGATCTGCCTCTGGCAAGGTAAAAGGATGGGCGCGAGGAAGGTTAGCCGGAATGGACTTTGTGTAGTGGTAAATCTTTGGTTGCAGCGATGTAGTGATCTAGATAGAGGTTCCTCAGCTAAGATCTGGAGGATGCTAGACATCTATTAGATGTGACTTAGTGGTCCTGAATACGTAACTATATCCCCACCTCACCGGCACACAAATCACCCCCCACATGCACATATCGCACGGACAGACACGTACGCACACACACGTGCACACAAACCACTGCCTGTAACATTTATTAGTTATCTGGGCTCACGCTAGCAGGAAAAATATTGCCCCCCTGCTGAGCTGCCACTGCAGTGAAAACACTGATTGCAATGCTGCTCCCTATCTAGCGCATCTATCTGGCTTTAGCTACAGTATGTGATTCTGCCTTGATTTGGAGTTTGTGGTAGTCTATACTGAAAGATAGTTGCCCAATCTTAGTCATGCAAGTGTGTGTGAACGAAATGCTCTCATATATACTTGGCACATTCGGTACATAAACTGAACACGGTAACCTCGATATTGTTGCTACTTTGTTGGTCTGTTTATGTAACTGCTTGTTAGAGCAAGCAGTAATGTGTGTGTGTTCTGTGCGGGTGGTCTTAGAAAAAAAAAAGTTAAAAAAAAAATTAAAAAGAGAGACTATTGTGAAAGTATCTGCAGCGTGACAAATCAGAGAAAAAGGGAGACTCAGACGTCACACAGTAGATGCACTGACTCCAGTAGTTGTTATATTGCATGCTCGGGGGTGATGAGTGGCGCGTTCTCCGTGCCAAATTCTCTTATTGGAGTGGCAACAAGTGCAGGTATTATTACTCCACTTGGACCGCGTCCAATCATGCGCACATCACACCTACTCACACACGCATGCAAAGCGTCTGCCCTTGCAGGTGTTTGGCTTGCTAACAAGCGTGCTCTCATTATTCTTTTAGAGAGGCGATTAACCACTGCGAACGGAACAATCACGATCACTAATCAGCTGATGAATTCCACAACATCATAATTCAGGAACTTGCAAGTTGTCTTGATGGCATTTTAATATTCAACGTTTAATTGTTCATGCATTACCTGCTTTGGGTCGTAAAGCTCGTTCATTTTTCTGTCTGGTGATTGTTTATGCTGCGTTTATGCTTTGTAGTTTTAGGATAAATTTCTGCATGATTTAGCAAATAGTGGAATCATGCGAGTTATGCTGGGACAGTATTTCAAGGTGCTTGTGGATTTGCATTGTAGGATAAAAGAAAAGGCCAAAATACTGTATTAGCGCAGACTTCTGTCCATGCAGGAACTACAGTATTTGGAACCAAGGGATTTACCCTTGGCTTATTGCTATGAACTAAGTAGGCGAGAGGAAATCAATATCTGGTGACAGCTAGTCAATCTCAGACTCAATGCGGAAACTCCAGTCTTCTTAAAAGGACGGATCTTCCCCATACACGTTCAATCTTAACAAGGAAGCCGATGGAGCTCAAGACGGAGAAAGCTCCATGTAAATTGGGTGTAGTAGGAATAAATCACCTGACAGCATCACTAAATAACTTTAAGTCCAGTTGTCCTTGCCTGGAAATTGGGTTTAAGTCGACTTGTTGGTGAGCCCGTGGTGGTTTTGCATGCCTGGACTCCAAATGAATAGAAATCCTGACGCATTGAAAAACTGGCTGAAGTTCCTGGGTCTTAAAAGAAGCCCCTCAGCATGGAGCAGGAGTCTTGTCATACAGGAAAAAAAGCAATTCCAGTCTTTCACGGTGCTTGAATAAATCAGATGATGCATTTCCGTGTGCATGCAGGAGTTGATTTATCAGGCAATATCAGTGGTGCTGCAAAAATCCCCTATTAAGCTTAGGTATTTGTTTTTCTTTGGTCTGTTGCCTTGAAAAAGTATCTCCTTTTTTTATTTATTTATTTTTTTTTTTGACTGCTTCACATGAGTTTTTATATCTTGCAACTCTGTGTCGACTTATATTCTACAAATACATTTGATGAAATAAAGATGTGTTTGATGAAACAAATATAAAGACAGTTACATCGTTCTGATCTGCAGTTCTGGCTCCATCAGTGTGCAATGCAGATTTAAATTCCTATCAAATGTCATTATATGTTCCACTTTGCTTATAGTACATTGTACAGTCACACTTTATACCATCTCTATAAATATCATTATTCCATGGTTTTTACATAGGCAGAGTGCCCTATAACAGTAAACCTATGAATGATTAATTGTCTGCACGTACTGTATATAATCCGTTTTCTAACTTCCCCAAAGCAATTTACAGTGTTTCTCATTCACCCATTCACATACACACCTATTGCGGCAGGGCTGCTATGCAAGGTGCTTGCCTGCCATTGTGAGCAGCGTCGGGTTCAGTGTCTTGCCCAAGGACACTTCCACCCACCCTGCGATTAGTAGGCAACCCACTCTACCACCTGAGCCCCAGCCACCCCCGCTGTATACCCACAATGCTGCGCTTTGATTAATATTTTGAATGCTGGTTACATCCATCCTTTCTATCCAATATCAGTCTTCCATGTACCATACATCACCTGTATGTATCATGTATATACAGTGCATGTGTGCGTTATCCAGATGCATGAATACACAGCCATGATCAGCCACAACATTAAAACCAATGGCATGTGAAGGGAATAACATTTCTAATCTTCTTGCACGGCAGGTGGTTTTAATGTTGTGGTTGATGTGTGTATCTGCTCGCTTCAGATTCTCTTCCTTCCTTCTCCTGTCCCATTGCCTGTTTTTTTTTCTTATCTTTCCACCCTGCCCAACTTAAGCAGGTCAGTTCTTTCACATTTGCTGAGTTGTGTTTGCCTAATGCTTGCTCTGATGATTTCAAGTTAAGCTATTAGTATTGGTGCAATCTGAATACATTTTTTGGAGAAAAAAAATAAACGCTTGCAGAGATATTGCCGATAGCTTATCAAGGTAGTTGACAGGTAGGTCCTTTTATGAATTATTTCTCTTCATGCACTCAATGAGTCAGCAGTGTTAGGAGATCATGGCTCCGGAGGTGGGCCACTCAGTACAATCTGTTGCAAGACTACTTGAACTACTTGAGATGCGCCAGAGAAACCTCTCTGATAGTGTTGCATTGTGGATAATGGACAGACAGATTGATTTCCTTGCAGCAGTTGTTGCTGAAATAAAAAGCTGCATCTCTTGGGCTTCCTTGGCATGGGGGTATCATCTCCTGCAAAACATTGTTTCACTCACCAGAAGCAACAAAAGGTGTGTCTAGATTTGGCCTGTGGTGTTAAAAATACATTATACACATTACATATCGTATGTGCAGTCAGTAGTCAGTCAAGTCATTCCCTGTAGGAAGTCTAGTTGAAAAATCAGTGACCTTGAGAAGGCAGCCTTTCCTTGAGCATTCAGCTTCATTCTATGCCTCCTGCTGCTGTTTTGACAAGTGCAAGCCAATCAGACATGTTGGTTCAGGCTCCATTTTCTCACTCTCTGGTGACTGTGGGCAGGTCATAAGGTGTGTGTGAGAAAGAGAGATGCAGAGATTGAAATAGGGAGAAAGGGAGTGTACGGTGTGGGAGGCACTGTGTTACCATCCTGCGTGGGTATCATTCTTATGGGTGACATTAATTTTCAGTTACTTGTATGGGCTTGTTTGGGGGCAATTTGCTGTGCATCTCAAGTGTCTGAATGAGTATATGTGTGTGTGTTGGGGGGCATCCATTCACTACTGGTGATGGTGGCATAATGACAGGCAGCCAGGGGCCTCGGGACCCGAGGATATAAAGAGCCCTGACACATCTGCCTTCAGGTGTGCGTGTGTCAGAGATCGACATCAGCATTTATATGTGTCTAGCATTCCTGTGCGCTGTGTGTGGGCATGTGTGTACAGTGTAGTGTCAGCAGGCAGCGATAGTAACTAGCACCAGAGGGAGACATTGGGTGCCTTTTTTTTGTCAGACTGTCCTGACTTCCTTGACCTATACTGCTAAACAGAGAGAAAGAGAGAAAGCGAAAAAGCAAGAAAGAAAGAGAACGAAAGAAGAGTTGTTCATACAGATGGGGAGAGAGAGAAGGAGAGGCTAGTTGAGCTGACAGATCACAGGACCCTTGGAGCAGGGCCCAGTTGTCCTCTGCGTATGGTTGGCTGGGGGGTAGGTGATGTCAACCCCTGACAGGTAATTTGGTCTGAGCCAGGCTCCCAGGGGCCAAAAATACACAAACACTCCCAACACATGCACGCACTCACACTTGCACGCATGCACTCATCTCAAACCTGGCCCACATCCCCAAAGCTACTCTATATTTGGGTGTGCTCTTCAAAGGACATTATTTAGAAAGGCACGCAACAATGTCAAGTGCTCTTACAACAGGTCAAGCATGCCAAATCCAAGTATGTATGTATGTAAAATAAAGAGTATGAGTGCTTGCTTAGAGTTTTTCTGTACATCGTGTATCTTTACTTAAATTGCATATTTTTTCTTTTTTTACTCAAATTAAAATATCCTGTTCATATTGACATATGGAAGTTTAATTTAGAGTGCAGAGTTTTCCAAAACATCTTGTGAGACTAAATTTATACAGTATATGAAATGTCTGCATATACAATGAGATGAAGCGTTTTTATGGGTCCATCATTACCGTAATGACACGATATTGGATTTAGCGACAAATAGCAGCAGTCTGTGCAGTTCACCTACATGAGTACTTAACAAAAGGCTGTTGAGACATGGCATTCTATGGACAAATGTATGTAAGGTTAAGTAAAGTAAAATGCAGGCCTGGCCAAACCACGGGAGCCATGGGTTGGCATCTGACTCAAATTACTTGGCGGGAAGAACCGTTGAGTAGTGTAGGCTTACCAAGTTCACTCTCAAAATGGCAGGGAAAAAATGTACAGCAAAATGAAAACATGAAGATGAACACAGTGGTCTTACTTGTGTGGGAGTCAGTTTTTGTCATTATCATGTTGATGTGTGACATTTACAATCAGGTTCTTTGCAGTAACACAGTAAAAATTGTGTCTCTTAGCCTCTGACTAGTTGGCCACCCCTGATCAAATGAAACAGTGCCAAATGAAACAAATTCATTGTAAACTGTAGACTTTCAACCTAACTTTGCTAGCTATCGGTTATAAAGTTTAGCTAGTTCACGTTACGTCTGGAGTCATTTCCTCCTGGTTTTGACCAACTCTCTTAAAGTCATTTTAAATCTCCCATGGTCTAAAAAATCACAAACAGTGGATTTTAAGCGGTGGCGGCAACATCAATTTTTATTAGTGAACACACACAAATAGCTTCATAAGCTACGTGAGTTCCGTACATTGTCCACGCTGATTTTCTCCTAAGAACAGAGCTTGTGCAGTGGGGGGTTTGGGGGAGGTGGCTTTGGAGAGGAGAAAGCAATAGGAAAAACACAACACAGGCACAGCGTTGTTGTTTGAGACATGCAAAAATATTTCCAATTTGTTGTGAGACCATGGCAGAGTAAATAAGACATTGGCGGGCCACCATAGTATTAACATTCAATGGGAAACCCTGTCATGGAAATTGAAAAATACCCCCCAAAGTTCTTTTTCAAAGTAGAAAATATTAAGATTTGCCATTAGAGCCACAAAGAATTGGTCATGGGATCCCCAAGGCCTGTAGGAGTCATCCTCTTGAGACCACAAATGCCTACACATATTCATGAGTCTTTTCAATAGTTGTTAAGTTGTTTACATCTGGGCCAAGGTGGTGAACTGACAGAAACATCATTATATTAACGCTTTTAGATTTAATAGTCAACTGAGTTGTTTTAGACCACTGAATACTTTTTCTGTGTGACTCCAAAGTACACCAAAATATAGATACAGTGATAAAGATGCAGCAAGAAGAACTTCTTTAACAGAAATAGTATCCGAGTTTGAGCTGTGTTCATCAGGTTGTGCAGTCTGTTTCTGCCTGTTGGCCAATTATGGTGTCAGACTCAGCATCAAGCAGTGAGGGGCTCACCTTGTCTTCCCCAGCTGTCCTCACAGATCCCCAGTGTGTAGTGAAAGTGAAGGCATGGTAAGGGCATGTCATCTGGCAGGCTGGCATGGTGAGTTGCTGATGCTCTGGCCAGAATTCCTGCACATTGGCCTTGGGCCACAGGATCTAAAAAAGGAGTCTCTTAATGACTTTCATTAATCCTCTATACTTGATATAAATATACTGAATTACTGTTTTTGAAAGGGCAGTACACTTCATGTACATGTTTTTCTTTCAGTGCTAAAAAGACAGTAAGGTCGATAGACAGGACAAGAAAGAAAGACTCCCTGGCTGTTCAATTCTATAGGTTTTTCTTGAAGTTATTTTATGTAAGGCCACTGGCTAATATTTGTCTGTGTTGGAGTTTGTCTCACACCTTTGTCATTAAAACAGTCAGAGCCGCAGGCATTCCTTTATTTTTTCTGTACATAATGATGCTTTCCTGCAATTTCTGATGCTCCAGATAAAAAAAAACTACAGAGCGTTCAGAGGAAGGATTACAGTTTAAAAAGAAAGTGACTGATTTAAGGATAAACACAGATTTACCATTAGTGTGGCGTCTTCTAAGGGACTGCAGGCATACAGTACGTCAGCAATGTTTGTGTAATCATGCTCAGTGCCAGAAGATAAAACCAGAAAAAAAACTTTGAGGAACCCTCTCTAGCAAGAGGCCCAATCTTGGACAGGCTTTTAGTCATTTTAGAGAGCCTTATAAAATAAAATGTTGGCATGCTTTCTTGCTGTTTGATTTGTTAACATTGACTGGTTTATTGGCTCTTGCGTTGTTGCATTTGGTTGATGTTTAGCTGATGGGTATTGATGGCAGGGTTTGAAGGTTTAGTTGTTTTTTGATCACAGGCCACATCATCCCATTTTAACACAGGTTTATCTGCTAGCTAGGGTTAGGTAATCCTACAAGTCATATAGAAGTGCAAAAATACATACTGCAAAAATGTGGGGGCTCCAAAACACAACCATTGTTCTTGCATAATATGACCATAAGGTTTTTAGAGTTTGTAGAAAAGTAATAAGTGAAAAGTCACTGATAAGATGGCCAGTCCATTCTCCTCAGAGCAATTTCACATCTCTATCTCAGAGCTGACCCTGTAGATTCCCTGGTGTGTTCTGGATGTGAAAACATGTCAACATACTGGTTGGCCCATCCAGTGCTGCTTTGGTCTCACTGGACTCGCTAACTGCCTAGTCCATGTCTGTCTGTTTGCTAGTTGGATAAATTTGGCCTGGCTTGACTGTGGCCTGTCTGTCTGCTGCCCAATTATTTTCCCAGAGCCAGGACCCCTGAACTCTCTTCTTCCAGGACAGACATGTAGATCCCATGTGTGCTGTAGCAGTGTCACTGAAGGTTGGTCCGGTCAGTACTGCTTCAATGAGGCACAGGATATCTCCCTGTTCATGGCCAGGTTGGGCTGTTGAAATGATTTGTATGAACACCCATTGACAAAAAATACTATTGTTTGAACCTAAGTCTCAGTGGCTATTGTCATTAAGTGACACCATGCACAATTCTCTATTCATGCAACATTTCAATGAAAAACAAACCAGAATAGTCCGTAAGTGTTATCTGGCAAAACTGCTGCATTAGTGATTGCTCAGTCAGTGGAAAGGATATCGCATACAGTCGAATTTCACAAAAAGACTAAAAGAATAATCATTGCCAATGAACATAAAAAGATGCCTAGGAGAGGGAAGAGTGGGATCTTCCCTACATACATTATATTACACACACAGAAATCAGTCATATTAAATGAGTGCCAGGTGGACTGCCAAATTCATATTTAAGAAATTCTAATGAAGAATATCCGTTGCAGGTATTTGTCATTTTAAGTGCTTCCTGTTAACAAAAACAAGGCTTCAATAAATGAATTATGACGTTAGAGATCTCACTTTAAAGACATGGTAAGGTTATGGTCGACACCATCATTTGTAGTTTCAGTAGTTGTTTAGCAAGATTTGAAGTTAGCAAGCACAAGTGAGGGCAGTGGTCCCTATATATTGCAATGCGTAAATGAGGGTTGTGAATTGGTTCAGTGTTATCTATAAACAACTCACAGTTTTGGAGGAAGGGGACGGGTGAAGTGTTGGACCACATACAATAACGCAACCAGTGTCTTTGCATTAGACACCGCCAGAGAATTTGGCCTGGGGCTTGTTGTTGATTGTTGTGCAAGCCCCATGCGTCTGCTCCCATGCTGGCGCAGCACATACCTGCCCGACTCGGAGCTTAGTGTAGCAGGGCGGGCAGTTGGATAGTCAAGCTGGCAACTTACCTCTACTGGAGTGGTGCAGGTTTGAGCTGTCGGTTGGCTAGTACATGCTGGTTGTGAAAGGTTAGGGAAGACAAGTAATCTAAGAATCTCTTTAACAACAGGATTTATCAAGACTGATCCAACATGGCGCCGGCACTTATGACAGGCACTCGTAAACATTGGATTACAGTACTTAAACTGTTTTGTACAACCATTTTCTTGCAACTCAGCTTTCATCACGTCCACACAGCCCTGGATCTGATACAGTTGGCATACCAGCCGGACAGATCCATAGATGCCATAACCTTCCTCCTCCACAAGACCTTCTCCCATGTGGACACTGGTAAGGGAAACTACGTGAGAGTGCTGTTTGTTGACTACAGCTCAGCATTTAATATCATAGTCCCCTCCAGACTGGTCTCTAAGTGTGACCTGGGTCTGAACTCCTCCCTGTGTAGGTAGGTCTACAGCTTCCTAACCGGCAGACCATGAGTGGTCCGAGTGGGTCAACACACTGCATCCCCTCACTCTCAACACTGGATCCCCCCATGACTGTGTGCTTAGCCCTCTGCTGTACTCACTGTACACACATGGCTGCAAGGCCACACCAGACTCCAACATCAACATCAAGTTTGCTGACGATATCGCTGTTTTGGGACTACTCTCCCACAATCACGAGACAGCCTTCAGGAGTGAGGTCTTCCACCTGGAGGACTGGTGCTGGGAGAGCCACCGAACCATCAGAACCCCCCTTCCCAACCTGCTGGACATTTATACAAAGCGTTGTAGGCTAGGGCCAAGAAGATCCTGGAACAGCCCAGCCACCCCGAACACTGTCTCTTATCCCTGCAGCCATCAGGCCAGCGTTTCCGGAGGACAAAGACGGAAAGGCTGAAGAAGAGTGTCCATCCCCATGCTATCCATCTGCTCAATGCTGAGCCTTAACTGGACTTAAGTACCACTGTATTACTGCACTTTATTCACACAGCTGCCTTAAAATACTTTAAATTAATGTATATACAAGCTACCCCATTCTAAGTTTACGTTTCAAGTTTATATTTTATTTTATTTTGTTTTTCTCAGTTATACATTTATACCTATATTTTTTACCTTGTGTGCTATGTGTAATTATTTCTATTTTCACTGCATTCCTTTTTTTTGCTGCAGGTTGAAAAATACATTTCACTGTGCATTGTACTATGTATAACTGACGTGACAAATAAAACCTAAAACCTCTGAGCTTATCTTATCTTACTTAAGGATACATAGGCTGTAAAGAAGGATATCCAGCTCTCCCTGTTCTACAGACAGTGGCCTAGTGCTGCAAAAAAAATAAAACACACAACCAGTGCAAAGCTTATAGACAGTCATAATTGTCCCACATATTCAAATTACATGCATGTACAAACACACACATACTGTGCAGACATTTGCCGACTAATGTGTTTGGGTTCAGCATTAAACCTCTGGGGGTTAGAGAATGTCAGGGGAGATGAGCAGAGGTGAAGTAGGATGTTACTGTATATACCTGGATACATTTGCAGATGGTATGTACATTGGTTACAGTAGTCTCACGTGAAAATAAATGATTACGATTATCCGTGACAGCTGCTGCAAAGAAATCATCTCAGCAAGCCTTTATTGTAGGATCAGTATCTCTCTGACAGTTGTGGTTTTGCAGTTGTAACATAGCAACACTTGAATACCTCAAAAGACAAGAGCTGAACACATACGGCATCTACCGTGTCAGTGATTAAGGCAACTTGTCAAGAACGAGGACAACAGGAGCAAATCAAGAGAACAGGCAACGGATAAAAAAAAAAAAAGACTTGCCATACAAGAAACAAACATTCAACATCGTAGTTACAATTTTAACACCTGACAGATTTATAAATACAATACAGTCATCACAGTATGTGCTTATTTCAATAATTTTAGCACTTAGGAACAAAGTCTGGATACAAACTCATAGGTAAGTCCAAATAGGAGTAAACCAGAGGGCCAGTGAAAGTGATCATATGTGGCTCAACTTCTTTGAAAAGCACATTGAAGATATTGGTTTGAATAAATTGAGTGTATATTGAATGAGCTGAATGTATAGGAAATGATAAAGTGGACGGTGGACCAAAGGGGAATACCAGTACCCAAGTGAAATCTCATATTGAAAAAAGGGACATTAAACTGCTTTAGTTCCCGTCATTCATTTAGAGCATATGTTTGTCATCATCTGCAGCACTACTAGCGTGGGAGACAATCTATTTTTTACCTTACCAAAAGCAATAAATCTTCTTGTCTTTATTCCCTATATGCAATGTATACACCGACCAGCCACAACATTATAACCACTGACAGGATACGTGAATAACATGAATAACATCTTGTGACAATTCAGTGTTGGGAAACTTTTGGACCTAGCATTCATGTGGATATTACTCGCCTAGACCAGACCAGGCACCCCCACCCGATAGCTATGACTTCTTGATGGCAGCAGCCAGTCTCCAGCAGGATGCAGCCTGACACAGGCACACACACAAAAAATGTTTTAGGAACAACTCAAAAAACATGAAAAACAGCACAAGGTGTTGACCTGGTCTCCAGCTTCACTAGATACCAAACTGATCAAGTATCTGTGGGATGATCCCTCCCCTCCCCTCAACCCATAGGACCCAAAGCCCCCCCACTAACAACATTGTGTTGCCAGACACCACAGGACACCCTCAGAAGGACCATGTCCATTCTCTGATGAGTCAGAACTGTCTTGGAGGCACAAGGGAGACCTACACAATATTAGGAAGGTGGTCATAATGTTATGCCTGAGCGGTATATAGTATAAACAGAGCATCATCCCACGCTTCTGGGACCGACTGACCCATGCTCAATAGACCCATGTTCAATAGACTCATGTTCAATAGACCCATGTTCAACTGCACATGGAACCCTTCTCCACTTCGGTCTTCAAAGTTCTCGTTTACCGACTTGTAACCTGCCAAATATTGCATTGACACTCAAACTATTTGTCCATTGTTGAAATAGCCAAGTGTTAGGAGTCATCGCACTCCAACACTCTACAGAAATCCCAAACTTTACCAAATCATCTGGGTCCCCTGGATGAAAGTGCTGTGATGATTGTTCTACCTGCCGGTACCTGCTGGTAGTGCACCTTCATACAAGCCATGGTCAGTGTCAAGTTAGTTCATTCTTGTGTACGAATCAGCTTAGACTGTGACTATTTCACAAACTGCCATAACTTGTGCCTATGGATATCTATTCATTACAACTCGTGACTGTTTCTTGAACTGCTGTAAGACTGCGTTGAAGCATTATATACTCTTCCTTTAGGTTGACAAAACAACATTATCTGTTGATGTTTTTCCATGTGACAGTGGGGAATTTGTGCATTTTTCTTTTTCTGGGTTGGCGTTTCAGTAGTGTCATCACAAAGAAAAGGCAAGCATTATTACATTACCTCATTATTCAACCCACCCATGAGTCTTCCTCTCTTTCTCTTCATCTCTCCCTCTGTCTGTTACCCTCCCTCCACACCTCACCACACATCCTCCATCCTCCGAATTCCCCTGGTGGCAGCCAAGGCTCTAAGTGAAAAGCTTCAAGGGAGACAGAGGAAAAAGAGACGGCAAAAGAGAGAGAGAGAGGGAAGAGAGGTAGAGTGAGACAGTGATATACAAAAACAGACTAAAAAAAAAAAATCTGGCACCAGAATACATTGTTTTCGCTCTTTGCCATGTTTCCTATTTTCGCTTTCCTTGCTCTCCTCTTCCTCCTCGCAACCCCCACCCCCCTCCCCGCTGCTCCCTCCGTCTGCCTTGCTTTTTAGTCTGCGGCGCTCCAGGCAGATCAAAATTCAACTCACTGATGTGTGACTAACGTTAGGACACACAATACGCAGCCACAAACTCTTTGATCATAATTCCATTTAACAGTGAAAATGTACGCAGCAAATAAAGAATGGGAAAGAAAGAGGGAGGAGGGAGGAGGGGGGAGGAAAAAAATAGGGAAATTATTGTGCTTGTTACTCTGTCTTCATGCCCCATCAAGCTTGAGATGGTCGGCTAAATGTCGAGAAAATGAAAGACACGTACTATACGCAATTAAGGATTACTTATTAAAAATGTGCCCATAGCAAAGACGGATGTTTTATTTTTATTTATTTATTTGTGCTTTATTCACATCACAGGCCACATTACTGCATGCTGAAATAAGACGGTGGAGCGCTGGCTTGAAAGCTTCATGCTTATTCCTGTAATGCCATTTTCGGTTGTAATACAATCTTGTCTACGTAGTAAAATAACAACAACAAACAAGCAATAGCTGTGTACAACTGTGTCATTATGATAGCCAAGATAAACAGTTAACAGATTTTAAACATTAACATTCCTGTTTAAGATTTAACTTTTGTATATTAAACAACCCTAAACGCTGAGATTTTTTTGTAAGGGGTTTCTTCTTCTTTTTTTTTTTTCATGTTGAAATTTAAAATGGTTATGGTGTACTTTGAACAAAAATCACTGACAGATTGAGAATTCTGTATATTGTTGTTCCTCCTCTCTGGTCACTTAATGACAGTTATGTGATAGAAAGACCTGCATTTAACCTGTTCTCACTTTCCTTTTCTTCCAAAACATAATATAGCCTAGAAGAGTGAACACTGTTGTAATGGGTGACTAATGCCACACTATTGAGCAGGCCTGAAGCATGGCATAGCTTTATGATCACTGAAAAGAGAAGTAAATAACACTGATCGTCTTTAGTGTTCTGCTGAGAAATCTTTGGCCTGGCATTCGTGTGGATGTTACTTAGACATGTACCACCCACCTAGACCAGACCAGACAGCCCCACCCCATAGCAATGACACTCCTTGATGGCAGCAGCCATCCCCAGCAGGATGCAGCCTGACACAGGCACACACATAAAAATGGTTTAGGAACAACAACAACAAAAAGCACAAGGTGTTGACCTGGCCAAATCCAAATTCACTAGATCCCAAACTGATCAAGCATCACTGGCTCTATCACTGATCCACAGAGGCCCCTCCCCTCAACCCATAACACTCAAAGGCCCCCACTAACAACATTGTGTTGCCTGACACCACAGGACACCCTCAGAAGGCCCATGTCCATTATCTGATGAGTCACAACAAGGGAGACCTACACATTATTAGGAAGGTGGTCATAATGTTACGCCTGTTCGGTGTATATCTTCTCAAACGGCATGTAAACATAGATATGATCGCCTGTTTTATATATGTTGCAGATTTAATTGTATTCAGCAACTTGAAATGATCTTCTCAACCTGGCTTTTTTTTTTTGAATTGTTAGTGATTCCAGCAAAACCATTGTATGAAACTGCTCCACGATAACATGATGCGCACATGTCCATGTATTCCAGGTTGTGCAGTCTGCATTCCTGAGAAGAGCTGTGCTTCCAGTAGTGATGCAAATATGGTGATTATAGAGAAATTTTGAAAAACAATCCTTCTCATCTCATCACTCTGGAAGGACTCCATCACTGACTCCAGTTACTCCTCATTAGACTTTACAGGATACTGTAGATTGAAGTGTCAACAGAATTTCTACAACGAGGACAAAAAAATGGACACAACTTGTATTTTTTAAGCATCTTTGAACTTCAGTGTAATCCATTGTAAACTCGCCACAGGGTCTCTGTTTACAATAATCTGGATGGATAAGCCTGACCCCAGCTAGTCTGCTAAACTACTAGGTCACTAGGACTGAAGTATCCACATTTATTTGTCTAGAGGCAGGCTCAGCAGAAGAAATGGACTCGCTTCCGGGCTTTGTGACTTACATGGTGGAATTTCAAAAACATACCTTCCTCAGTGAGGCTGTAGTTTCCAAAGTAAATTAGTTTCTTCTTTAATATTGAATTAATCAGTTGTTTGTGACAAAGCATTTGAAATGCGACATGCACTGTCATATTCATGTGGGGTGCAATGTAGTGGAGTGCAGTGAATACTCAAGAGAACATGGACAACTTAGACAGACATCTGAAACAGAACGAAGCAGTTTGATGTACTCTGAATGCCCTGAATTTCTTTTCTGTTGAAAGAGACGAAAAGCAAAAGGCAGCAATCACCAACTCTGTCCTGCATAAAGATTTACATTTACTTTTTTTTTCTTGACGAGGGAGGGTAGAGGTTACATCAGAGATGTTCTAAGGTGTCTTTAGGTGTGTGTGTGTGTGTGTGTTGGAGGTGGTGCTGATGCTGTCAGCAGCAGCTCTCTCAGCAGGTGGTCTCTAGCACATGTGAATACCCAAAAAAAGCGGATGCCTTCTGTCAGTGATCACAAGCAGCAAGGTGAGAGAAGGGAGAGAAACACAGAAAAGAATCCGTCACCACGTTGTACTTCAAAGAGTTTCTCAAAACCCTGCAAGTGGCACTTCTGCAGGAGTTAACAAATAGTTTGAGAGGCACTGGGTTTAGGTAAATAATGAATTATTGAGGTGATACGCAGTGACTAATAGACACACGGTGCAGTTGGCCCTCCTGCTGCGAGGAGGAGATATATGGCTGTATGCGCAATGGCAGGATGTTCTGCTGGCGCATATGGCGTGTTTCTGAATGAGGGAGCGATGGAAGAGGAGGATGGGGAGATGAATGCCATAGTTTAGATGGATGATGAAAGGGTTGTATAATGTCAGAGGTGCACCGTATGCAGACCAGTTACGGCAGTTACGACAGCTATGCTTTTCTTTACATATCAGATAAGAGCAGATGGTATAAAGTGAAAACAAAAGTGACTCCTTCCCCAAGGAGCCATTTTTTTCACAGAATGAGTATTTTCTCATTCTGTAATGTTGTTATCATTTAGAGTAACCTTCTAAATAAGCCTCACAGCTACCTGCTACAAATTACTCTCCACATTTAATGAACTGCACCACTGTTTTAAATACTGTTTTTCATTTGCTAAATCTCGTCGTTGTGTTTACAGCTGATAAAGGCTCAGATATTATCTAATTTAAGCCACGATGCAACAAAAATGTATATTTCTACCAAATTGATCTCATGTGAAATTCCCTGCACATAGTATATGTAAAGGTCTCATGATAGAAAAGCTGACCCTAGCTTTAAACTACAGATAACCTACTGTAGAACTGGTAATGTTATCTTTGTGAATTCTTCATGTAGTTCAAGGAGAGCTTAACAATGCCTGAACATGCCTTGTACTCCAGTGTCCACTGTGGATTACAAGACATCATGCCGTACAACCTCCCTGTGATAGGCTGTAATACGTGAGTACAAGGTTAGAAGGTTTTACATTGTTCCACCCACACAGTACAAAGCAGCAGTGACAGGTTAAGTGACCACAGAGGATTCAATTACATGAAGCTCATCCCCAATGGATACACGTCTGTCTTTGTATTGCCCAATCTGGAGACTAAGGGATGAAGACAATTCATCATGCCGTTGGTGGTACCTGCATCGGTGACAGACCACTCTGTATTTGTGTGTGCCTCGGTAGCATATCGTTGTCAACGCTGACAATGATTTCCACTGTTGACAGAGCATAGCTTAATGTGAACCAATAAATTAAGACAAGACCTTGCATCAACAGCCTTTGTTCATTTTTTTTACACTCCAGTGTACCACAGCAAATGTAACAATATGTCTGGTTCTGTATGCGTGCGAATAATGTCTTATCACAACCAGCACTGCGAAGTAGCGGCATATGCATATAAATCCCATCGATACAAATAAGCACTTGGAGCAAAGTAGCTTTATTCGGTGAAACACTACACTGAGATCAAGTCATGTCACCACTTTTCCGTGACAGACACCTCATTATGTAAATTCTCACATAGTAAAATCTTTGTTGGCACATATCGTATATTTATGGTTCTACAGGTGAACTGTAGGATGCAGAT
>JASGAT010362623.1:0-14737 GCA_030220025.1 Chelon auratus
TCGCGCTATAATGGTGATCACCGAATGCACTCAGCAAATGTCTCCATTCAGCTCCTCCAACATGTGGTTAACAACTAAACTCGACACCGCGCTGTGAAGTGGCTGCCAAAAAATGCCGGAGCAGAGAGGGGCTGTTGGTACTCAGCTCTCCAGCGTGAGAATCTCCGCCTAATGTCCATTCAGCACTGGCTCATTAAAGTCACATATGCCCACAGGCTGAGTAAACGGACGAGACCTATGAGCTTGGTCTACGCGTGTGTGTGAGCCGGACTGAACTTTAGAGTGTGTAATGTTTCATCTCTCTTCCCTCCACTAGTCCCAGTCTCTTTCTCTCCCGCAGTTTTGTCCTAGACAATGTTCAGTATCTGCTTTTTTTCTCTCTCTCCTAGCCTCCCCTCTGATCTGCCTGCATGTAAAGCTTTAATTGAATTCAGGTCAGGTGAAGCCCAGGGCGCCTTCCACTGCTTTGATCTCAACAAGTGTTTGCAGTCCTGGCTGCTGGGGGTCAGGTCCTAGTGACTCATAGACCTTATGGACGTAAACACTGGGCAACTCCTCTAGCCCCTTAATAATGACTGAAATCTACTACACGGAGAGACGAACAGGAAGTCAGTAGGAACCGGGGAGGGAATTAAGCCTCTCCGAAGATGCGCTGAAAGGTCTTTGAGAACCTAAGCAGAGAAGGGAGTTAGGGAGATGCAGATTGCTTGCAGCAGAGAACATATGCACACCTCCCTCGACTTGTGCGTCAAGCAGATTTTATTATATTATTCATCTGTTGGGAGGTGCATTAAAAAGGGAGACAGAGGGAGACAATAACAAATACATAATTTCCCCACAGGGATAAATATACTCCTATCTTATCTTATATATACACTATAGTTATTATTCGTTATCTATAAGCGCATATCTTTTAGGATCGCTGGAGCCTTCAATAGAGGTGGGGTATCACAGGGCTAACACAAAAAGACAAACAAGCATTCACATGCTTACCTACGGCCAATATTCAATCAGTTAACACAAACGGGCACGTATTTGGGATATGGGAAGAAGCTGGAGCAGCCAGATAAAACCCAGGTAGGCACATGGAGAACATGCAAACTCCAGAAAGGCCCCAGCCGAACCCAGAACCTTCTTCCTGTGAGGTGCCGGTTATGTACTACATTCAGGAGTTGGCTGATTTTGTTTTGGTCAATAATTGGCTGCAGAACATCCTACTTTTTTGTCCAAACCCAATTCTTCCATCTTTTCATCATTCTTTTCACTTTGACTACATATAGTGTTGCCAAAAAACTGCAATTCCTCGAATGGCCACTTGAACACAGCTCCAATAGTAATGATATGCCAAAATATACAGCAGAAGTTGCAGCAGAAATGTTTACAGCCAAGATATAGGGCTCCATAGGTAAAGGTAAAGTGCTTCATTTGTCATTACACAACGTATACACTCTACATCATACAACGAAACTGCATGGTCAGATGGAGGGTTGGTCCTGAGATGCGGCGACTGAACCGCCACTGTAGGCCAACCTAACCCAGCGCCTAGCATGATGGCAGGAAACAGGAGTGCCCGGAGAAAACCCAAACGTGCAAACACAGAAAGGCCCTGAGAATCAAACCTTCTCCGCCTCAGGGGAGAAGGGATTCGAACCGAGGACCTTCTTGCCATGAAGCACCAGCGCTACCCACTGTCCTACAGTGCCGTAATTAACCTAAGGCGTGTGGCAGCATAATGTGACGGGTTGCTAGCTATCTGCCTATTTCACCCTCTGCCTGCCTCTATCTGCTCACGCTCTACCTCTTTGTCAGGTGGAGCCAGGCACTGCCAAGATGAAGACAACTAAATCCTTCAGACTAAGCTTCAAACCCCCTGTTTAAGAATCTTAAAGGTGACGTCACAGACGTTACCTCTATCTTTATATACAATACATGTCTACACCTAAACTCCAAAAGGCACTGCTACTAGGTCCTCAGTCTTAATGCCTCATTATGACAGAGTTTACAGAATATTGCATATTTTCTACTACATAACACACACTAGGCTGAATTTCCTTTTAAACTAATTTGAATATGCTACACATTGTCCTCACCGATTGTCCTCATGCAGAGAAGTTGGGAACAGGCACAGACTGGCTCGCGGAGTGAGTTACTTCTCCGTTTCCTGTGACTAATGTCTTAAGCTTAACTTGAAACTGGATAGAGATCAGGAAAAGATACAGATGATTTGTAGTGCGCCTGCAGCAATAGAGCAGCCAGGTATCTGTTTCTCCCACCACCCAATCGGTGTACAATCTGAATCCTGAGGCAGAGCTTAACTGTAAGAGAGATTAGAATAATTCAATATCCATCCAGGCTGAAGTGTCCTCCAGTAAAGACACTGACCCTATGGGAGCCGGCGCCAGTGTTTTTGAGATGACCCTCTACAACTAGAGGCTGTATTATCACAAAATTGAATATAGCACTTAAAAAGCAGGGATTTTCATGCTGAGCTTTATTCTGTTACACCACACACTGTACCTGATGCTGTGTAAAGAGTGAAAAATAACACAAGATTTTGTATGGGTAATATTAATGAAAACAAACAATAGACATTTTCCTCTGAAGCTGGAGACAAACGGATGTGCTCTGAAAATCAAGTCTTCTGCTGCCGCAAGGAAAACAGGAGATTATCTTTGCAAAGCCCCTTGGTTGTGGAAGCTTCCATAATTACCTACAAAATGACACAAGAATACACTGTGCTATATCTGGAGCAGCCTGTTCGGAGAGTTAACGTTACTCCATTATTTAGCCGTGTTGTCGCTTCAAGACTGCATGCAAGTGAAATATAAAAATCTGTGAAATAGATTAGCGCACTCCTTTCCTCATGCACGGCTGTCAAGACGAGATGTACCGCGTCCTCGGGGAAATCAATAAGCCCCCGTTTCCTCCTTATAAACTCTACATTTGACTCAGGCTGTGTTGCATTTCGAAGCTCTTTGTTATTCACTGGTTTATGATTTAAATAAGATGGCCGTCTCTAAAAACGTCCCTAGGTGGATCACACTCACACATTTAAGAGGTATTGTAAACAGATGGTTTGCCTTATTAGCCGCAGGTGAAACAGATACCACTCTCATCTATGTTTGTTATACTTGAAGTTATAGCTTGTAGCGTAGCTTAAGTATGAGTTTGATGCCACTTTATATGTACAATAAATAAGATGTTAGGGTCCAACTAACTAGGAACTGCCCAAAGATAGAAAAAACTTGCTTAAAGGCATATGTAAAGCTAGGCACAATACGTCCCTTTTGTTAACATAATGCAATTATATCCACTTTGAAAACATAATGCATCCAGCCAGCTATTTGTACGTTCCATTCTCGTGAGAGAGAATGATCCCAGGAATGCATGAAACAAGACATTTCTCACAAAGGAGCACTTGAACTCACTGATGGACTGATTAGATACTGATGGCAAAAGGTTAAATGTCACTGGAACCTCACAGAGAAGGTTTCTTGGACATTACTTAAAAAATCACACTGATTATTACACCATTATTACACACAAATGTCTAAAATTATGACATATACAAACGGTCAAAGATCAGATTTTTATTCACATAGCTTATGAACAGACATTATTAACATATTTCATATCCGGTGAGGTACTGGATTAGCACTAAGCTTGGGCTCCATCCTGAAACTGCCGATATACCTCCATGACATTAAAACCACAGACTGGTGAAAAGAATAACCCTGACCATCTAATTACAATGTTGTGTTCTGGGATCTGGCATTCGTCTACATGTAACTTGAACCTCCTACATAAAATTTTCAGCAAACATGCCACGACACTGCCCGGTGGCAGCTGCCTCCCACAACAGGAGAACAGACCTCACATAATGTCTCTGAAACTCCTCAAGGAACATGACAAGAACCCAAGGTGTTGACCAGGCCACCAAACTCCCTAAATCTGAACTGAGCAGGATGCACACGAAGGAGCCCGACCAATGGAAGCCCCGCCCCACAACCACAGGACCCAAAGGTCATGCTGCCAAAGTCCAAGTCCCGGACTTCACAGAATATCCCTAGAGGTCCTATTCCATGCCTAAACAGACCAGGCACAAAGAGGTCCTTTACAGTATTCGGCATGTGATTTCAAAGTTGGCTTGGCTGGTTGACAAATGAATGCAACAACAAGGTGGTAATAGTTTAATCCATACAAAAACATAACCGTTGGAAAGATAGTTGGTTAGACTACAATAAATTGTTATCATATTGCATAACGTCATTTAATCTGCTATTACCAGCAGACTAACCCACTGGTTCTGCAGACACAAGAGGCATATCAATCTACAGAATTTAGTTAAAATATCTCTGAAGCAGACCACATCCTTCGAGAGGCCAGCTCTTTGCTTTGCTATAATGTACACCAGTGGTGGGCCATAAGCAACAAATTGAGCACTCAATGATATTTTTAACGGATTGTACTCCAGTCTTTTTTTTTTTCTTCTTGCTAAATCCTAATCCCAGAGAAATTGTGTCAGGATTATACACAAAAGGCGCAGTTTGGACGTGGATTTGCACGGATGGATTAGTAAGGCCTTGTAATGGAGGATAGTGTTTGTAGAGAAACCTCCATCTTCCTGCTGTTGCACATTAACATGATGCTCCGCTTCGTGTTAACACACATTACTCATTCCCCACACTGGGAGACCAGATCATTTCTCACTGCTATAGAAGTTGGGCATTTCTATGTATCAGCAAGAAACAGATGCCTAAGTCAGAAATATTCTGCTTCACAAGGAGAGTTTTGCAAGTATACAAGCCACTCAACAACAGACACCAAATGCTGAATGTTCTTTTGGAGCTAAGGGCTTTCAGACAGTGATACAGAGGATTGGGAGTGCTTTGAACCCCCGAGGATGATGTCGCCTTTCACAGTCACTCAGTCCACATTTTCCCTTCAAAAAGCAATGCTCACAAAACAGGAAATTGCAAATAAATTAAATACTCACTGTATACATTCTGGCTCCATAAGACACAGCCCCGCTCTTCAGTCGCTTTGTTTGTTCAAAAACAAGCCAATCACACTCTGTGGCAGTCATGTATTATGCATTTACATACACATTAGTTTATCTAATAGGAGCCATATCGTGTCTCTGATTTAGACATCATAGGGAATGCCCCGAGGCGTTCATGCTGCTTCCTAATCCTAAGATTTGGGGGATGTCAAATCCCTCCTGTGAGTGAATAGAAGGACCTAAAAGGACCCAAGTTTCTCTCACTCTTGTTTTCTCCCATCTTGTATACAAAACAGAGAACATTTGTGTGACTAAGTGCTGGAATAAAGTGAGCACGTCACTTGGCACAGTCACAGAAGAGGATGGGTGCTTGGCCGTCGAGTGCAGACAATATTTTGAGTAGTCACATCTGTGGTAAAGCCTCCGCGTGTTTAGAACATATCCTTTTTCACGGCAGGTGCAGATTAAAAGTCTAATTATAGGTGTCTTTTTACTGAAATCTGTGAATCACCACTTCCTTGTTCCAAGCCACAACTACAGGTCACTTTTGTATAAACTGTTTGCTAAACCCCTTAGAGTTGGAACATCAAATATATGTGTATATATATGTGTGCATGAGGAAAGGAGTGCGCTATATATGTTTGGGATTGCACAACTTCATTTTTTTTAAATTGACTATTATGTGGTGAAAGTCACTAATGTAAATACAGTAGAAAGTAAAGCTTTGCAACAATGAAATCTATATTCTTTCCTTCTATTGTAGCGTCTCACACAAATGAAGGAAAGGAAATTTATTGAAGCTTGAACAAGGGCTACTGTTCAAGTTTGACACTTCCAGCATGCGTCTCTCGGCAAAGTCTAACTTTACCATAACTTCAGTCTCTTGTATGGCGCATTCACTGACATCTAGGGCAAAAATACACAGCCTACAACCACAGCAATAATGTCAGCTAATAGAACTGAAAATAAATTTCAAATCAGTCCATTATGCTGAGAGCAGACAGCTTGTGCGTTACATACTGTGCGCTGTAGATGTATCCCACCAATAGTATTTGATAGTACCCAGCCGCTTGCTGTTAGATGTGACAGTGCAGCCGGGTTAAAAAAAAAGAAAAAGAAAAAAGTATTTAAGCCTTCTCCATTTACTGCAGCTAAAGGTCGAATAACAATGAAATTCACCATCAAGTTGTTGATGTGCAGCCTCCTTCCCACTGTTACCGCAGGACGTTTGGTGAAGTTGTTAACTGACTGCTGCCGAGAGGATTTGGACTGTTCCCCTGCTAGCCTCAGCAGATGCCTTTTCAGATGAGTGTGCACTGCAGTAATACTTTTCTTGTGTTTCAGGACTGGCTAACATAATCTGCATGCCATGTGGAATGGGCTTCATCTTTGGTGAAGTATTTCCACACACTTGATGAACCACTGCTAGTTTGCTGCCGCAACCCAATAGGCAACAGTGTATATGATTGAAGTAACTCCAGCACTCCAGGTATCTTTCACCAAAGAAATATATTTTTTTTTAAGCTAAGCACCCTGTCGAACTTAAACACATTAACAGTCTCCCCCCACCATAATTTACAGTACATTTTAGGCCTTGTATCTGTTGTTCTTTTTCTAACCATGTGTTGAGCAACTGTAGCAAAGCAGTTTGCCCTATAGGGATCAAAAAGTTTTCTGATTCAGATAATAGTGATATGCTGCCTCCAAATGGAGCTTGTGAGTTCATGGTTACGACATTGGAAGTCAGTTCTCAAAGTGGTAACATCAGCTCAGTGTTGCCAGATTGGGTTTTGAATTATTATTATTATTATTATTTTTTTTTTTGCAGGCTTTGGATCATTTGGGCGCTTTTCAAATTTAAAGTTGATTTGAAACAAAACCAATGTGCACTGCTTGTGCCATTTTCTAAAGAGTAGAGACCACTCACATTATTGAACAGTTTTGGGCTATAAGCCATCAGCTGCAAGTTGTGTCTAAATTACTAACTTGCCAGCCACTCCCACCATTTCTGCAAATATGTCACTCCTCGTGAACTCAGACTTTACTTAAAATGTCCAATAACAATCTTGTGAATCCCATATGAGGGGGGCATTTATATGACTGTTCCTGTCAACACACAACCCCATCTGAAGGCAGCAATATATTCTATACTGTATCCCTATATACAAAACCATCAAATGCATATTTATAATACTTTGGGTTTCAAAAAACTGTCATGCTTGGAGTTATCCTCCAGCACATAGAGCTAGCTCATAGAGAATTGTCCCTCCAGCTAGCGAGTGTCTTAAAGTCTCAAAATGATTCATGGGCTCTAGTAGGGTCCTTTTACCTTAGCAGATTACAGCTTTTGCCTTTAATTCAGTCACACTCGCACATCAATTCTGGCGGCACTCACCAGGAATTTGGAGAAACCTGGGGTTGGACAGGGGAGCGAACGAGCCACACTACTACCCGAGTCACAGCCGGAAACAGATGTAGAATTGAGAAGCCTGCCTGTTTCCTGAAATCACTGCCTATCGAGTTATGGTTATTCAGTTATTTTTACATTAGCATGTGGCTAATTGATATTGAGAGTGCCAAAAATCCACTTGCTCCCCAGAATTACAAACATTTAAGGAACTCACGGTGTTATGTGCATGAAACTGACAGCGTGAGATGGACACCAGCTCGGCCTCTTCTCACACACTCACAGGAAGAAAATAGTAAAGTGCTTCGATGGCAAATAATCTGCCCTCAAGGCAAGTACAGAGAGGAGCCCTAGCAGCGCTGATACCTTAATACGTCAATATGTTCCTGTACGTGTATGCACCTGTGTGTAACATTTGACTGCTTTAAAATCGTGACACTTTTATATAAAATTAACTGTCTCTAAGATACTGAATTTAATTGACCCACATTTGCATGTCTAGGTCTCCTTTGCAAAAGCCCAGGGCTGGAAATCAGTGCCAGGACAGAGATGCAAATCAGTGGAGCAGCAGGCGGAGAGCGGCATTCATCAATGTTTGATGGGCTTCTGTCTGTCTTAGCGGCAAAAACGGCACCGGAGAGAAATTAGGAAGAGGTAAACATGCACAAAGTCAAACGGCACCAAATAGATGATCACCATCGTGCCATGTTTTGTCTAAATCAGTATTCCATATGTACACCCTAGTGAAAGTATAAAAGAATAAATCATCCATTTTCATGTTCTCGGTCACGGTGGAAGCTTGTCAGCTGCTCTGTGAGTAAAGCCCTTTATTTCCCCACTGTGTGTCATTAAATTAAACACGATGGGGTGAGATGTGCCTGCTCGAAGTGCTCAGGGCTATTTTTAAGGCATCAATTTCCGCCCTCTGCCCCTCAAAGACTGAATTCCCATACAATACATCTGACATTCTGACACTTGTTGCAGAATCGACTTGCCGCCTTTGAAGTGGGTTTCAATCCTGCTGTATCCGAGTTCTCAATTTGTTGGTGTTAAAAGTGAGAGTTTTGAAGTTTGGGTGGTGGTAATGCTGCTTGGTAATGAAGAAACTACTCGACTTATGACATTTCTTCTTCTACTACTTGTGTTATTATGATCCTTAACGTCCTAGTTGGAGTTGTGCTCACGTTATATATACTGTGGATGACTTTTTGAACTGAATAATGCCTAATGGTTGCAGAGGGACTACTCTTTAGCATTATTTATGATTTTTGTAATTCATAAATCAAATTCAAAATTTGCTAGGTTACCTTGATTGTTAATTTTTTGGTTTTGCAGTGGTTGTCATCTAGTCATCTAGAGAGATATCGTGTGTTAAACTGTTACACACTTATATCTGATGTTGCATGTGAGCGAAGTACATAAGCCTTGGGATTTAAGATGACGGCCTCCGAGGTCCTCTTATGTCTAACATCAAGATTATTTTCGTATCCAGTTGAACAGGAACAGCTGTTCGCATCTGGCACCAGAATATGTCTTATGTCTGCCACATAAGTAAAATGGGGATATTACTTATAGTGCGATTTCAGGTTAAACTTTCCAAACAGATGTCTTGAAGCTGAGTTTGATTTGCTTGCTATGATCTCGGCCGTCAAAGCCTGAACGTACAGCTGAGTGTGATGGAGCAGGATTGCTGCCAATGAAATCAAACACGGTTCTGTAGATCCCCAACAATATCCTAGACTTATCAGGCATAACATTATGACCTAATATTGTGTAGGTCTCCCTTGTGCCTCCAAAACAGTTGTGACTCATCAGAGAATGGACATGGGCCTTCTGAGGGTGTCCTGTGGTGTCTGGCAACACAATGTTGTTAGTGGGGGTATTTGGGTCCTATGGGTTGTGCGGTGGAGGCCTCTGTGGATCAGGCCCACAGATACTTGATCCGTTTGGGATCTCGTGAATTTGGAGGCCAGGTCAACACCTTGTGCTGTTTTTCATGTTTTTTGAGTTCCTGAAGCGTTTTGTGTGTGTCTGTGTCAGGCTGCATCCTGCATCCATCAAGGACTGTCATTGCTATGGTGCCTGGTCTGGTCTGGTCTGGTCTAGGTGGGTGGCACATGTCTAAGTAACATCCACACTAATGCCAGGTCCAAAAGTTACCCAGCAGAACACTGTATTGTCACAAGATGACCAATGTTATTCATTTCTCCTGTCAGTGGTTTTAATGTTGTGGCCGATCTGTGTATTTTCAACCATAATCGCTAGAAATAAGTGAATTTTCCAGCACTACACTCATTGGATCCCAAATGAATTAAATCCAAATGTATTTTGTTGTCAGGGTTATAAAAGCAATCACTTACACTTTTTAGTAAAGATGGAATATGACCTGAAGACGCATACTTTAGGACACGTTTACATGACTAGTTGATTGTCATTATTTATGTTCTTGAGCTACTTTTCTAAAAAAAAAGAAAAGATATAAGTAAGTAATGAGCCAATATAGATAGATAGATGACAGCACTATTTTTTTGCAGCACTATTAGCCTCCTGGAAGCTTGGCCAGAAGGACTCGAAAGCTTCACATGGAGACTGCTGAAACTACATTCATGGCCTTCTGGCAGCCTCCCATCTGACTGCACTTATTAGCTATTTAGCAGACGTTAGACTGGCCCTCGTTAGCTAATGACCTGCCACGCACAACTCTGCTGCTGATTCAGCACAGATGTCCAGCCCAAGTCAAGCTGCAGTACTGTACCATACGCAGCACAAAATCAGTAGGTGTATGAAATGAAAATAAAGCTCCGGAGCTAAAATAATACTCAGCTAATACAATCAAATGTCACTGTCCGTCGTTGCACTCGCAAAACTGAAAAGTTCACGGCCGTTTTTTTTCCCCCCGCTCATCTAATAACAATCACCTCTCAAGCGCGTGACCTTTTCTGAGAACAGGGATCAATACAGCTTGCCATGATGCTGCAAGCAAACCACTGTTTACTTTACCTTAGCGTATCTTTCACTCATTTATAAAGGTCAGCGGACTCTGTTATTCTGATAGGGCGAGAACCCTGCCCTTTTGCTTTTTGGATTGATCTGAAGGTTTCTGCAAAATGGACTGTACTTGCTCCTGCCATCCGTCTTCTGTGTGTGTGTTTGTGCATGGATAAGAGAGTTTTCACAGAATATGTGTGCGCAGGGTTTTGGTACAGCCCATGTATTGTAACCCTCTTCAAAGAGATTGGTCAAAACAGTGTTTCATCATCAAGCAGGTTCGGCTCTCCTTTGAAGGTCTAACGAATGTGTCTTGCAGCCCCGGCCCTCTTTGGGTTTGTGTGCAAAACATTACAGAGGCAGTTGTTGTGGGGGGAAGTGGCAACGGCGGTGGCTATTGAAGTATGGGAAGAATGAAGGCTGAGGATTAGGGTGTTCAAACATTGGTGTCCTGTGCAGGCCTTGATACGACTGCACCTGGGAACAGGCTGTGCTGCGCGGTGACATTTTCCCATGAGCAGTCCACAAGCAGCGCCTTCGCTACAATGGAACAGTCTCATAAGAGTCGGAGAAATGAATTTTAACCACCAGAGTGTGTAAAGATGACACTGCTTTAGCACAGAATGGTTCGGATTGGGTGTAGAATTTACCTCACCTTTTTACTATTCATAGCTTCAGAATCTGTAAGGTCCATTACTTCACTCGCAGAGAAAAAAAAAACGCACAGATGGTAAACCAATACCTCCCTTGAGTCCCTTCCTACTTCAGTATCAAACTATTTCCTTTTCCTCGGTGCACTGTGGACCTTTTGGGACTGGGAAAAATAATTCTGTAATTTTTATTTTTTTGCCCAGCCAAGGTTAGCATTCTAAGAAATTGTTCTCATTACATGAAATTGTCAGAGACCGGCCCGGTCTTTGCGAAATCAGGAGGCTGAGCACATGTCAGGGTGAATTTAGCGAGTTAAAACGCAGTTTATTAGACATTACCACAGGAACAGTTTGACACCAGTGTGTAATAGAGATCACACTTATCGGCTGAGATCAGACCGCTGATCAGACGTCCGCTTTGATCAGCGCTGGACGAGTTAAATGAATAATGTAATCAGTGCCTCCCTACACATTTTAATAATTTGTCCACTAATGCAAATGAGCAAAGAAAAAAAAAAACGTTTTTATATAAATGATCGATTGTTGGCTCAGTGGTTTTCATCAAAGATCTTCAGATCCTATGCACAGACATGAAATGTCTTTATTCGATGCTGTTTAACAGGCGTCTGCTGTTGGGAGGTGTTTACCGACCATCAACTTGCTCCGGGGGCTGACAGCGTGCAGCACTCGGACTGAATGCAGATACAGCTTAAGCTCTGTCCACATATAAAAAGATTCGCTTGTCGTTTGCCTAACCCATCCATTTGCAGCTGACAGTGGGCCACTAGTGGACGGTCCAGGCTCTGGTTGCTAGGTTGCTTGGTAATATTTTCCAATCTTGTATCGTTCTACAGTGGCTGTACATTATGGATCACCAATAACGAGTTATTCTTTTTATTTTCGCTCTGTCAGTGATGCCGCTGCTCGAGCTGGATTTACCAAACAGTCCAAGGCTTCTATCAGCACGGTGAATTTCATAGCAGAAGCCAAAGTCATGGATGTTGTTTCCCTGTGGTAAACGTTGTTTCCTTCGCCTCAAGGTGGAGATCAGATTTTAAAGGCCACAGTGATCTCAATTAACATCTGAGTTAAAGGTGCCATTGAACAATATAATCATATTTATTTTTAAGTGTAACATAGTACAGATTGTGGAACAAATATACTTCTGCGGAAGAAAAACAAAACGCAGCGTAGATGACAACGGGAATCTTTCTCGAGGAGTGACAAACCTGGCTGGGGATGTTTTTGTTGTTCAAAGCATCGGGTCTTTTGGAGTTGTTAGATGTTTGCTAATGGGCAGCAGTGTCGGAAATGAGCTGAATTTTAAGTTTTCGGTTGCTTCTTTTCATTTATTAAATGACTTTTTCCTAATTTGCTGTGAGATGAGCACTCAGACGGCGTATGCTCAGGGGAAAGTTCTGAATTCAGGAAATCTTTATATAATCAAACTGAATACAGAGCATCAGCACCGGCATTTATTGCTGTTTTATGGTTCATTTCCAGTTTGACCGAGCGTCTAGGCTACGCGTAGAAAACAACGTTATAATGTGCACGATGAGAATCTGCTGCAGACACGCTCTGGTGGCACACAATGACCTATTCACCCGACGGCTTCCCTTCCAAAGACGTATCAGACAAACTGCAGGGGAGCGACTGCGAGTGGGCTGAGACCAGACTCTCCAACTGGTCTCAGCTCGGTTCATTTTTTCCAGGACAGCTGTGTTCACATCAGCCCAAAACTAACCAACCTGGCATTGTATACAAACAAACATGTGAAAGCGCCCTTAGACAACAGAGGGTAAAGTCAGCACATTGAATTTCAGTAAAACAGATGAAATTTATTCTGTTTCTCCACAAATGCTCAGATTTAGGCATAGTACTGTTACATAAAGTCACTGAAATTCAAAATAGCCTCCAAAGTTTTGTGCTTCTCTGTTAAATTTCACAGGAAAACCAAAAACCACGTTCACTTCGTCATAAAATCCCATCAGGAGAGGAAACCACAAATCAGGAAAGACAGAATAATAGTGGCTAGATTCGATATTCTCATAAATGGATTGAATATTCATCCATTACGATCTGGGACGATTCCTACTAAGAGGCAAAATGATGAGTACAAGTGACAGATTGCTTTGACTCATCTCAAGGAAAGCTTTCATCTACTATTTTAAGCATGCAGCGCATTACAGGTGAATGAATTCGAGCGGGAGAAAAACGATTTTTTACACCATCTCTTTTGGAGCCGTGAAATTATAGTATAGCAGTTTCATTTCGTGCATTACCCTCCTCAAAGAGTTCCCCCTCTAGATCACGTTCTCCAGAGTTTCGGTGAGGTATTTAACGGCGCACCACTCTAATATATGCTGGTATGCAGACACACAAGCCGACAGAACAGGCTGCGCTCTCCCGCGAGAGTCAATAAGTCTGCATGTTTAGTCTCTGAGCATAATTGATGAAGTGCTGTTGTACTTGTGGATTTAACTCTCTGATATGGGAGCTCTGAAATGTTCCCCCGTATCAAAATGCTGTTACAGTTGACTCCCCGCAGAGAAAGGCCGCTTTGTATTTTGTCAAGGTAAAATATTTAAATAAATAAATAAATAAATAAGTCTTCCTTTTCTTGCTGGCCAGGAAATAACAAGGGGAATATTCCATTACCTGTCTCATTTTCTTGGTATGCCCGGCGCTTTTCACAGACAGGAAAATGCCAATAGGAGAATATTGAACCAGATAACACACTATGACAGTGTTGCTTTAGCGAGGTGTCGGTGACATTACAGAGGATCGCTCTCGAAAGTGGAAAATCCAATCAGGCTGTGACTCTCCGAGGAGCTAAAGGCCTGCAGACTACAGAATGATTCATTCAAATTCTTTGATCAGTCCCAGTTATCTCCCGGCTCCTCTGGGATTGAAGACAAACTGAGGAGATCTGGACCTTAAGGAACCGGCTTTAAACTCGGATAATGTAGTGCGAATGTAATGCAGCGCCGAACCATTCCGGTTATATATTATTAAAGTGTCAGAATTAACAAATGGCTTTTATTTCCTCCACATGGCCAGGAGTACACAATAGAGTAATATCCGTGTGCTTTTGCCTGAAGGAGTAATAATCTTACAACAATGTGCAGCATGTGAATTTTTATCCTTTTGCGACGGTCATGAAAAACCATCAGTAGGAAGTTAAAATATTAATAAAGAGTATTATGACTATTTTATCATAAGCAGTAAAGAAGGCGCGGAACAGGCGGTGGCTTCTAAAAGGTAGTGAAATTAAAGTGAATACTCCATTCTTTCATTTTCATCACATTTCATCACAGCCTGACAATAAAGAGGAAACTGGCCACCGGTGGGCCGAGAGCCCACACAACGCAGCCCGTACCGTAGAATCAAAAATACATTAGATAGGACGGAAATATTTTACACAACTGCAGAGGTGACCGGGGATGATATTATAATCATCATCATTCATTTAGTTCCACCCTGAAAAGAATTGCCCTTGGCTAGTGAGACATGAAGTCCAATCTTCAACCCTTTAAAATGTCTGGCATGTTTATGCCCTTAGTCTATTTTTTTTTTCTTTTTTTTCTGTGTAAATGGCCGGGGCTTGGCAATCAGGACGCGCCATTAAAGGACAGTGAGCACATGGCCACGGACCGATTGTGGCTTCGCGGTAACACACACACACACACA
>JASGAT010362626.1:0-11146 GCA_030220025.1 Chelon auratus
ATGGCTGAAGCTGGTAAGAGAGTGTCATTATCCACAGTGAAACGAGTCCTGTACCGACATGGACTGAAAGGCCACTCAGCGAGGAAGAAGCCATTACTCCAAAATCAACATAAAAAAAGCCAGATTACTGTTTGCAAATGCACACAGGGACGAAGACCTTAATATTTGGAGACATGTCCTGTGATCTGATGAAACTAAAGTGGAACTGTTTGGCCATAATGACCATCATTACATTTGGAGGAAAAAGGGGGAAGCTTGTAAGAGAACACCATCCCAACTGTGAAGTATGGGGGTGGTAGCATCATGTTGTGGGGCTGTTTTGCCGCAGGAGGAACTGGTGCACTTCATAAAATAGACGGCATCATGAGGAAAGAACATTATGTTCAAATGTTGAAGCAACATCTCAAGACATCAGCCAGGAAGTTAAAGCTTGGGCGCAAATGGGTCTTCCAAATGGACAATGACCTTAAGCATACTGCCAAAGTAGTTACAAAGTGACTTAAGGACAACAAAATCAATGTTTTGGAGTGGCCATCACAAAGCCCCGATCTCAATCCCTTAGAAAATTTGTGGGCAGATCTGAAAAGGCGTGTGCAAGCGAGGTGGCCTACAACCTTGACTTGGTTACACAAGTTCTGTCAGGAGGAATGGACCAGAATTCCAGCAGACTTTTGCGAGAAGCTTGTGGAAGGAAACCCAAAGCGTTTCACCCAAGTCATATAACTGACCTAAAACAGGAGAGGTTTAATTTGATTTAACTTCAGACAGTGAGGAAAAAAGGTTTATGTGTCTTTTAACACAGTGTATGTAAACTTCTGATTTCGACTGTATTTGGCCTTTAAATTAACTTGTAATCCATACTTTTGCACCCCATATATTTTCCTGACTTGTGAAAATCCGCTGATGTTTTGATTCACTTTTATTCAGAAATAGTCAAAATTGTGAGAGCTGCAAAAACATTTAAGCAGCCCTGTATATGATGAGGGGTTATGTGCTTTTGTTGTGGTATATGGTTTGACTGTGTTGGTGTTTTTCTTTGATCAAAGCATATACTAATCTAGTGGGTTGACTCAACACAGGCTCCAAAAACAACTTCTTTACTCACAGGTGTTTAACACAACTTGGTTAAATCTGATGAGTTTGTTTGCGCTGTTGAAATCCCCTTTGTCATCTGGGAAGTCCGCAGCAGTAGTTGTAGTGGGGGCACCTGCTTCAAAACATGTTTACACCTGTCACTTTGAGAGTTGTCAGGGGTATTTGGACTGCCAAGAGGCTGTGTGAATGTCTTAACCACTTAACCACCTCTGGGCCCATTGTAAATCCACCTGTTTGCAATGATTAAAAACAACAAACAAAAAAACACCATGTAGTGGATCTGGAGACGAAAAGGTTGTTTCAAAGTGTGCTCTTCATTGTTACCTAAACACTTCTGCCCAAATACAACTTCATCTGCTGAGATGACACAGGCTTGATTCAATGTTTTATTGAAGAAACAAGTAGCAGGATAGTATATAAATATAACACTGAAGTAAATATACCAAATCCTTTAAAAGTACACATGAAGTCTGAACAGGAGAATCTAAATTGCCATGATTTGTGGTTACCACTTGTACACATTTTGCCTCCAACTTGCTGCCCTCTGGTGGTACAGGTAAGTTTGTACAAAACTCAGGATTCCAGTGCTGTTGATTTTTGAATTTGACTTTGTACTGGTCAGAATTATTCATGAAATATCAATCATTAGTTTTTTTCTTCTCATAAGTAGCTTCAGAGACATTAGGGAAGATGGGGAATTTGAGACAGTAATTTATGGCACATGGAAATGAAAAAAAATGGTGCCCACATTTTTGTCACCACTGTGATTAATGTCAGTATTCTCTGTGATCCATTTTTGAAATACAGTTAGATGTGGCTACTGAATTATGGTCTTAATGCTCTGCTTTTATTCTTCCCATAGTCCAGCGTGCTCGTTAGGTCATTTGGTCTGCGTTGGTGTACCCCGGCCTCCAACGGCCCTAGTATGATGACATGGCTAAAGCCAATAAGTGGATGCTACCATCAGATTAATTTGGACACTTCTTATTTACAGCACCAGTCAAAAACTTGATGACCTCTTCTAATTCAAAGGGTTGTCTTTATCTTTATTATTTTCTACATTGTAGATTAACGCTATTAATATATGAAAACAAATACAGAAAATATACACAGATCAGGCATAACTTTATGACCAGTGATGGCAATAACAGCGTTAAAATAAACGGCGTTACTAACGGTGTTATTTTTTTCAGTAACGACTAATCTAATTAATTATTTTCTCCGTTACGCCGTTACCGTTACATTGCGCTGTCAGCCAGCCACAAGCGCTTTTTTTCCCCTCTGGGTGGGGTGGTAGCTGCATAAGTGATGATGATTGGCTAAGGTAGGGTAAGATTCTATGGTAAGCCAATCAGAAGCAGGGCAGGGTTCTATTGGGAGGGTGTTTACACGTAAACGCGCACATAGCAGTATCACACAAGCGATCAGAGATGGTCTGTAGCAATGGAGAGTTTGGAGCATTCGAAGGTAAAGTTACCGTTTTTAAGGTGGAAGTATAGGTACTACTTTAACCTCATTGAGGTAAAATGCAAGAACCTACACGTGAAGTGTACATTACACTCTGAAAATAATCAAATTCTTAGACGTATTTAAACATATTTTTAACTAGTTACTTTTATAGTGGAGTAATTCAGTTACTGACTCAGTTACTTTTTGGGAGAAGTAATTAATAACTATAATTAATTACTTTTTAAAAGTAACGTGCCCAACACTGATTATGACCACCTTCCTAATATTGTGTAGGTCTCCCTTGTGCCTCTAAAACAGTTGCGACTCATCAGAGAATGGGTGTCCTGTGGTGTCCAGCAACAGAAACTTGATCAATTCTAGGGAATTTGGAGGCCAGGTCAACACCTTGTGCTGTTCTCATGTTTTTGTCAGGCTGCATCCTGCTGGGAATGGCTGCTGCCATCAAGGAGTGTCATTGCTATGGGGTGGGGGTGCCTGGTCTGGTCTAGGTGGGTGCTACATGAATGCCCGGTCCACAAGTTTAACACTTTGTTTACTACAGATTTTCATCTTATTTTGTGTTTTTGATGTCAAGCTATGTAGCCAAAATATCCAATCACAACTTCCGTTTCATGTTGTAACAAGCATGTTTGTGGTAACCCAGATGTAAGAAATACTAAACACAAATTAAACAGTGGAATAGAGTCAGTGCTCATTGTAAATGGTGGTTTTGAGCACTAAATAGTTTAGAGTACACTTGCCACAGTTCATAGGAGCTCTGAATTCTGGTGTAAAAAAAAAATGTCTGTGAAGTTTCTCAGTCATCCAGGTCATGGTATGTCCAAGAAGCAAGAGTTTTTTGAGAAGACGTTTTGCCACTCATCTGAGTAGCTTCTTCAGTTTTAAGGGAATGGTGGGAAGTTGAGGTTTAAATGGGTAACTCTGGGTAAAACCCATCAGAAACTTGCTTGACTTGTTTCTGATAACGACCAGAAACTGGCATGGCTTGTGTCCATTAACGGGTCGATACTTATCTGTCATTGGGTTTTTTTTTACACCCATATATGGTATAACAGTTAAAAAATAAAATAAAACAAGCAAGTAAAAACATCTTTGTTGTCATCTATTTAATATTTTTAAATGGTACAGTTGTTTTAATTCAAGAATGCCTGCCCTAAGGCACATCATACATAGTATAAATGTTTTACATACTGCATATTCTCTGAGAACTACAAGAAATAAACTTCCCCTTTCAGGGAAAGAGAAACACAAAATCACCACTGGGTGGCAGCAAAGCAGCTTTCATAGCTTGAATGAGTTTGCCGCCACCATCTAAATAAATATTAAATAAGTTAAATATTTATAAGGCCAGAACATTTGGACTTTGCCACGTTTAGCATTTTTCAGCATAGTGTCTTCTCTACATTAACTCCTTGGTCACTACTGGATCTTCACTTCTCAGTTCTCAGTTCATGGTCCGTCGGGATAGAGCCTAAAAAGGGACAAGAAATAGTACCACAATTAATACAAGGCTTCAGACATGTTTTTCTGTTATTACAAACAGAAATATTTTCCTACATCTTTGTGAAATACGTACCATTTGAATAAGAGACTCCAGTCTGTCGAAGAACACTGGAGCGCTTTCCTTAGGATGTGAGGCGCAGGCTTGGCAGCCGGACTAAAGGGAAACACACAGAATACGATTTACTCACTAATGGTCAGTCACTGCAGCACATGCCTTGAAATATCAGTAGTCCTCAATCTAAAAGAACATTGATATGTTTTTTTGTCTTACCGTAGCATTTCCTGGGTTGCAAAATTTCAGTCCGTTAATCTGCAATGGTTTAAAGACACGTGTAAAGTTTTAGAAATTACATAAGACAAGCTTTTAGATGTATTGCTTATTTTACGATTGCCACCCCAAGCCATTTACTTACAGTATTGGGATTGTTCAGGCTCCTGTAAAGTGGATCTTTTTGTGTCATGTTGAACTCAAGATGCAGGTTAACCCGGAAGCACTCCAAGGCCAACCCACAGCAGCAGTCCTGTTACAAAAGGAGAGAAAAAGGAAATCAGTTTATTAAGTTATTTATGGAAAAACTTTGAAACAATGGCGAACGTATATCTAATCCACAAGCAACCTGCTACATTAATTATATTTCAGTTCTCCATTTGTCGATTTAGGGGGAAAAAAAAACTAAACAAAACTAAATCTCATTCCATCACTGACAGCATAATATTTCCAAGAAAGCTTTTGTTGCTGGTTTCATATCGAGACTTGTTAGCTTCAATACTGTTGACTTTCCCATGTGATACACAAATGATGCTTATACCTGAAATGAAACTCAAACCAAATCAAGTTTCCACTTTTTCAAAAATAACTTTCTGTCAGCCAAAATGCCTCTGGGTGTTTTTTTTTTTTTTTTAATTGTTTCCCTCCAGAAACCTGAGTGAACACGTTGATATCACTCGTTTTTTCCAAGTGAAGAAACTTTCTATTTAGGTACCAATACTCCTTGTCTGAGTCAGATTTAAAAATATAGTAACTCTAGTCTGACAATTAGTCGATTAGTGTTTGTCTCAGGAAGAGAACTTAACAAGAGCAGCTGATAATACACTTTCTTATGTTTAAAAATTCCCAAGAAGTTTTATTTATTTATTTATTTATATTTGCGCAGTAATTTCTCTGTAGTCTATTAATTTAAGTTTGGATTAATAAGCTTTTTATTTGCCAGAGCAGCGTCTTCACTCTCACTTGGGCTCACTTGTGCTGTAATGAGCCCGTTTGTTGAACATAAGATTGAGTCTAAGGTTTTCTAGCATGCTGTAGAAGCCTTTGTGAGGTGGTGTGAGGAAGTGTCATGGTTTTGTCTGCTCTCTGCTTGATTACTCATCACATTTCACTCAACGGAAGCTGTGAGAAAATCAAGAAAAAAATGCACTGAGCAAGCTCTTGGGTTGACTCACTCGAGATCGTAACCCTGACAAGAAAGACGGCTGATTAGAGTTTACAAGTAATGAAGATGATTCTTACTCTTTCATTTAAATGAAGGGCACCTAATCAGATTAATTTAACCACAGTAGCATTGTTTAAGATTGCAAAATGCACCTTCTCTACAAGGTCAGTTAAAGTCCATGTCTTTTTAACACGTGAAAAAAGAAATTCTGTTGCCATTTAGTGTGAAAACTTGAGTGCATGGCGAATATTTTGTGCACAGTTTTAAGAATGAGTATTTTCCTATTACATGGAAAAAAACACCAACACATCACTATTATTAATCAGGTACTTAATGAAAAACATATTCAGTACGACGAATTTTTAGCCTTACATTGCTTTTGTAGGTCGAGTTGTTTTCTCTACTTTGTACAGTTATGCTTACAACAATCTACAGTTAATATCGTTTTGAGAAGTATTTTATTAAACTTAACTAACAGAAGATTTTAATTTAAAAATCTAAATCTCTTCTGAAACTATATGTTAGTAAGGCTGCGAGTTTGTCCTTTCATTTTCATTTACTTTTACGCCTGATGAAACCGTCTCGCAATCAAACACATTTTGAGACTTCACACATCACTTGATGTCCTCCTACAGTACCCAGCGCGCAAAAATTAGTAGCTACAGCAAGTGGGAGAGGAACAACAATGAGTAAGCGACCACAAATATTAAAAGTGACAGTGACCATACTGCCAACAATGTTGTATACAAAGTTGTTGTGCTTACCTCAATATTCTCTGGTGGCGTATACAGCATCTGCGTGCTCTGCTGCAAGGCAAACGGAGGACATCGCCGTTAGTCATGACATGCTGTGGGCATGTGTGATCAGAGCAATGAAAAATAGACGTCGATAAATTTACCTGCAGGTTTTGTTTCACGACTTTCAGCTGCCTCAGGACTTCTTGTAATTTTCTGTTGACCAAATTTCTCCTGTTTCTGGCTGCGTTGGTCAAAGAACAGCAGCAGAGTGCAAAAAGGCAAAAGACAACCAGCCTCATATTGTCAGTGTCAGTAGAAGTCACCAGATCACCAAAAGTCGCTTTATGAAAGTTTTACTGGAAATGCAGACAGTTGTGTCGCTTACCTTTTTATACATATCCCTGAGGACACAGGAAAACCACTTGGTTAGCGTTGGAAAGCTGCAGAAACTAGTGAGTGAGTAATGAAATTTTCTTTTCCACTGGCAGTCACCACTACGTGATTCGAGAGTGTCGTCAAGACGCGCGTGCGTGAGGCCTATAGATACAAGTGTGTGAATGTAAACTTGGTTGAGTGCACCCGACAGGAAACTACAGGAAGACGGCACTTCCCATTTTCACTTTGAATCAGTGGAGCCGCAGCGATACCGTGTCATAGGTAGTCTTCGTAGGTGTGGTATTGACAACCTGAATGTATTCACTGCATCATGGCCACCTACACAAACACAGACCATACTGCAACAACAGGAAACCCTTTTTAAGTATTAATGTTGTTGCAAAGAGAAGTGAGGATATAGGTTGTTGTCTCGATGCAGAAGGAAGTCCGCCATTGTGGAGAACTTCTAGCCATATTTAGGAATATTACCTAATATATTCCACATGGGGTCTTACTTCCTTTTGTCTCGATATTACAGGTCAACCAGGGAAGTGCTTTGACCAGTCTGGTTTTAGCCACGTTATCGAGACACCCTGGAACGTTTAAGAGACTCGTTAAAGAATAGCGTTGAAGCAACTTCACATTTAGAGTTGCTGAATATGCATACACGAACCCAACCGTTTCAGCAACAATATTTTCATTAAATAAGTTTCCAAAATACAAGAGTTTCACTGCAGTTAGTTTTTCAGTTTCGCATAGCGGCAATTAATGAGACTATTTCAGGTTTCAGTTATGAAATAAATCCACAGTTCTCAAGCTCCATGGACATCCACCGCTTGACTGCATTGCGCCAAGTGTCGAGCACTGACACTTGCGTTTAAAATTCAGCTTTACAGAATTATAGCTTTTTAACAATTTTTGTGAAGTTCGCCTCTACACCACTGAAATGTGTTTGAAACAAAGCAGTGGATGTAATCTGATTGAAGTGCAGACTGTCAGCTTTAATTCACAGAGTTTAATGATGATATATGGTTTACCCAGTTGTTACCGTTTCGCTCGTCATCTCCAACGGAGACGTGTACACATTTCAGTGTTATAATGCCCATTCCTAATTGGCAATGGTTGAAAAATATTAAACAAAACTAGCTTGAGTTTGAGTTCGGAGCCTCTGAAGTCTTTGTGTTCAGAGATGAAGGCCCAAACCCAGTCCAACCCCTACCATGACTTTAATGTTGGATCTGGGAAGGACCAAAACAATTGTGTTGAAATCTCGGCGACGTCAGAAGGACTATAAATGTTTGTGTGACTGAACAGTCCTTGCTTGTGTTGCAGTAAACTCTATTCTGATTACCAAATTAATAGTGTGAGACTTTCTCGCGACAGCCCTAGCCCTCTGCTTTGTGCTCTGCTACGTACTGTAGGGTGGGGCGCCCCTGTTTGTTGGGAATCAAGGGGTAGAAGTCATCTAGCCCTCCAAATGGCCACCTGAAAGGAGTGTTTTCAGATGTGGACTCTTAATGGAATATTAGAAAAAAAACTCCCAGAATGCCTTGCAAATGCATTTGCAGTCAAACTGCTAGTCAACCGAATGACAATATAAGGTTTTCAGAAAGGTTTTCATGAGAGAAAGGGTTTTGTGAACTGAAAACTAGCCACCATAGTTTTTTCAAGAGTTGCAAATTTGTTTGGAAATATCTTCAAGTATTTTCTGTAGTGATGGTCATCTTCTCCAACTTGCAGTAGTATTACACATTTTGGAAATTTAGGAGGTGCCGTGTGTTAGTCAGTGTGTCCGACTACAAGGCCCGCTCAGTCTGTCTGCCCCGTCAGAGTTCGCGCACACGTCCTCTCGACACATAATCTCTACATCTGTACCTCATGACATGAGAAGAAAGGAAGTGAGAGTGAAAGAGAAAACCCCTCTCGTCTGTTCTTTCTCTTTGTCAGCGTAAGGGAACAGGTGGGTGGGGGCTTCGACTGGTCTGAGAGGTGCATCACCCTCTGAATCCCGTGTTATCAGGAGTCCCTTCTGTGATGCACAAGCAAAGGAAAATGCGTCCTCAGGTAGATTTATGATTCTAAAGAATTTCCTACTCGGGCTGCCATCAGTGAACCCCTCCTAACCCACCTGTGGTGTGTGTGTGTTTGTGGGTCTGCCTCAAAGTCTTACTAAGCAGCTGTGTCAAAATGAGAACTCGTGAAGCATTATCCCCTCCAACACAGGAAGATAAAGTGGTGGAGATATATTAAATAAAAGCAATGGTGCAATGGAAATAAAAAGTGAGCGAAATCAAGGTGTTAAACACATGCAAAAGCCTTCATCATCGGGTTTTATCGTCATAGATTTCTTAGCCCTTATTCCACTGAGTTGTTAGATTAATGTATGTTTAAAAGTTTAGCTACAATGTACTAATACAGACATAATACAATAATAAGAACTTTATTCACTTTTATTTTTAGCCGCGTAAGTTTCTACTGTAGTTTGTCTCCAAATCATCCACAACCACATTCTGCACTTATTGTGTTTAAAATCTACAAGAAATGGTGAGCACGTTGCTTTTTGATTTTATTTTTTTTATTTTTTTTATTTTTTTTGTAAACACAGCACTTGGGAGGCCACGTCCAGCCTGCTCTGACTGGTCAGATCCGACGGCCGGAGTGGGCACTGCTCATACATGTCGGAGTCGGATGAAAAATTAGTACACATCCCTCAGTGCAGGATGAGTCATCAAACTTTTCCAAGAAAAAAACTGAGGTAAATGAGCTTTTCAAGATGTTTTATTGCATATATACTAGGGGTGTTACGGTACACACAAGTCACGGTTCGGTACGTACCTTTTACAAAAGTAAAAAATAGAGTAAAACATAAAACAAATGCATTAGGAGGGCTATTATACCATTCGTTCATTTTCTTCATAGAGAGGAAAAGAAAAAGAACAATTTCTTGGACCTGAGGTAGCAACTGGCAACTTTAGTAACTTTATTATAAGAAACTAACTCGGGGTGATGCCGTCTTATGTGCGTTAGCATGTTTGATGTGTTTCCAGCGACGTACCGCACTTCCCCGAAACATCGTCGGCAGACAGTCATTGTCCGGTCAACCTCGTGTCCCATCGCCGTTATGTTGCACCAGGAAACCAAAGAGTTCCCATCACGTTTCTTCTTCAGGCTAGTGACGTTTGTTGGCAGCTTTTAGGCTCATTACCGTCACCTGGATTGAAGTGAGGACTCAACTTTTTCTTTTTTTAATAGGCTACTCACGTATTCACCGCATGACTGGGTGCACCGAACCGTGACGCCAGTACCGTTAAACCGTGGGACGGTTGTCTACTTTGTAAGTGTATCTTACTTAAAACAATGCATAAAACGAAAGAAATACAAAACCAGTAGACTAAAACTAGCCAGAACAAATCAGTTTCTTTAAAACATTAAGCTTTGAGAGTGCACCTTGTGCTGCAATGAGGACGTGAGCCAGTGTTGTCTGATGGCCTCGGGAGACTAAAGCAAATATGTCAGCCAACACGGATGCCATCTTATGCATTTTTGTCATTGTCAGGTCAGGTAGTGACATGGAAAAAAGCATTTATACATTAGATTTAATTTGGATTTTAACACGTGAATAAACTGAAAACGTGGCATTTAACAATAAGGCAGCCCTCCAGTTTGCAAGGATTTACTGACCATCCTGCAGCTGTTTAGATTCACCTACACAGTCCAACAACCTCCAACTTAAAAACTAAATAAAAGAAAGAGATGAACCTATGGCTAAAATTTGCTACAGTCAGCCAAACAAATTATTACTTTTAATCATTTAACATTATAGGCTACCCTTTACCTCTGCCATACAATGAACTGCTATCTAGTCCCCATCAAATCCAGTCATTGCACATCAACGAAGCATCTTCATTTGAATGAACAACAGTGGTTTAAAAATATTCAAAAAAACACTGGCTAAAAAGACAGTGGAAATAGTTCTAACCGTTGATGTCCTCACATGCACAAGGCCTTTCACGACAGGGAAACGAAATTGTCACCACTGCCCCATCTGCATGTGTTTTGCTGAAAGTTTTTCCGTCAATTTTTTTGGTGAAACTTTGCTGTCAGAAGAGTCATGTTTTTTTTTTTTTTTGCGGCGGTGACTAGGACTCTCGGTCAGGGGTGACATGGTTGACATGTGACGCAGTGAGAGTTGCTCTTTGTGGTCAGCCAGAGTGTTAAACGCAGAGCAAAAAGTGCGATTTGAAGCGAACGGCAAAGGCGACATAATGCTGACGAATGGAAGAAAACTTTTTTTTTTTTTTTTAATTAAGTTAAACTGCTGCAACAAGGTGAGGAGGGCGACTTTTTTAAAACATGCACGGTGTGTGGAATTATACCGGTCTTCAAAAAAAAAGAAAAGAAAAAAAAAAGAAATAATTATTGATAAGACGCCTTTCCGCTGGAGTAAAGCGTGTGGGCTTTGTGCCACTGTCGCACAAATTAAGTTGAGAACTGCGGAAGCCGCAGCTGAAATAAACCTCTTCAAATCTGTTA
>JASGAT010362627.1:0-15280 GCA_030220025.1 Chelon auratus
AACTCTAGGAGAAGACAAGGAAGACAAGGACAGACTTTAGGAAGCTACAGGAGACTAACTCTAGGACATTTAAGGTCAGATCGGTTGATACTGAATATTAAAAACTTGGCAAACTTGATCAGGATGCCCTACTCCAAACTTCAAACTTCTTTCCAAACAAATGAATCAGAAAATGGCCGGGGAGAGGGGCAGACTTAGGGTGTGTCCAAAAAAAAAAAAATCCACCTTCATCCAACAATCAACCACATACTGAGGGGCCAATGTGTTCCTCATTAAATAACAATCTTTCAAACATTTAAGGCGCTTTAACTAGCTGGATAAACTTTTAATTGCAGCGGCAGAGAGCCACAGCACTTCATCCTGTTGATACTGGCCTCCGCTGACGATTCTGACAGGAGGGTGTATTTGTCGGGCACACGCAGGATATCCATTCACATGACTGGACTCTCTCTTGGCTTTGAGCTGCGAGGAAAGGGAAGAAAAAAAGGGAAAAAGGGTGGAGCCAGGGTTTAGGAAGGAAGGAAGGAAGGAAGAAAGGAAAAGACACTTAAGGTGGAAGAGGAGTATGGAGGATGAATTCAGAAAATTCAACAAGAGAATGAAGAGAACTTGCAGAGGTCAGAGCAGGGTGGGAAAGGAAAGAAAGAGCTGCAAAGAATGGGCTTTAGTGGGGGTGGATGTGATGGCTTTGTAGGGCATGTGTTTCCAGGGGGGCCATGGGGCCCCGGTCTGATATGGGGGCGGAGGGAGGAGGAGAAGATCTGCTGTTGCAGAGGGGAAGGAGGAGGAGGATGGGGCATAAACAGGGCCTGAGACTAATCCATCTCTCCCTCTCTCCCCTCTGTCTCACAATGACACAAACTCCCTCAAATCCCTTTTACCAGAAGTCCTGCTGACTGTAGCCGGTCAACCAAAAACCAGTTGACACAACAACCGCCCGGTTACTCATGCCTGCACTCTGCTCTGCCTCCATAAACGACACTGTAAAAATGAGTTGCTTCTGTCAACAGAAAGACACACACACAGAAAAAAATACGTGTGTGTGTCGCTTCCCCTTATTTAAATCCTTAACAAAAGCTTATGTCATTTAAACTCAATAAAGCTTCAAAGTTAAACACAGCAGAGCATGTGTATGTGTCTTTCCCTCTATTTACAAGCTAGCTCTTTGTCCAAGCCTTTCCTGTCTTTCCATTTGCAGCATTCAGAGGAGCCATTAAACGTGACGTATGGGAAAGCAAACAAGTAAAAACGCACGCACACATAAACACACACACAAACACACATAAAGACACACACACACAGCAGGGCACACTGACACACAAGTAGAGAGGCTGCAATCATGGAAGCTGGAGTGGTGAGTAGCAAGGGTGGGGTTTATGGTTCTTTATCTAGCCGGGGGATCGTACGCATGTGCACACAAACACAAACACACACATGCACAACACACACAGTGTGTCAAGCTGGACTGTATTCAAAGACTCCATGTAGGCCAGAACCCACATTTATTTTTTATTTATAACACATGCATTGTGTTAAAGCTCCGGCCCCTCACACCAGCTTACAGAAAGAACTGCCCCGTTCCAAAAACATTTCAAGTTCACCCATTTCTCTGAACTCACCATGGAAGACGTGCAAATTAACCACAGCGTTTATCAGCAGACCCAGCGTCAAAGCTGCAGCAACCATTTCAAAACCTGAACCAGGTTTCTCACAGTCATGAAAAGGGATGCTTTGTTTACTAATCCCCCCATCTAACAAACGTGCACTGGCATGTATGGTTGCACAGTGAACAGAACTGCGTACGAGGCGGCAATCGGACAATATTGGGGCAGATCCAGGCAATTTTTGAAATGATCAGATCGGTATCAGGCTTCAGCCAAGCCTGATTTTTAGTAGTTATTTATTTTAGGTTTGTCATAAAACCAAAACCACGTCCTTGTAGCTGTTGAAAATCTAAGCAGAAGAAGTAGAGTCATATTCATGCGTCTAAACATGTCTGCTGTGTGGAGGAACTTTACTCAGTCAGTCAGACAGAAATTTGTAAAGTATGCAATGTGGCCACTTTGCCAAGGTGGTAGTAGTTGATCATGAATACTACTTTCAAAAAACAGTGAACGCTGCATTTAAAAGAGGAGAGGAGTTTTGTCAAGGAGAAAAATCTTCCAGAGAGGGTTAGGGAGTTTATGGCAGCGTTGGATGACCAGAACATTTCTGGAGTAGAGAACACAAGGTACCAGCTACCCTCTCCACACTACATTAACTTTGACAGAAAGATTTATTGGACTGAATACAGTGGACTCTAGGAGAAGACAAGGAAGACAAGGAAAGACATTTAAGACTGGATCGTTCTTCATGAGGAGAAGATCTTCTCTGCTCCTTTAGGACACAATGTGATGTGGATGTTTGCTGAGGTGGTAGTAGTTGATCTTCATTCAGTACTACCTAACTGGATTTGCAACCAAAACCAAAAAAAAGGGAATACACCAAAACAGCAACCAATACTGAACGCTGAGTTTAAAAGAAGAGAAAAGTTTCCTGGAGGCAGTGTCAAGGAGAAAAATATTCCAGAGAGGGTTAGGGAGTTTATGGCAGCCCATTTCTGTAGTACAGGACACAGGTATTCTGGAGGATAGCTACCCTCTCCTTGCTACATTAGCTTTAACAGCCCTAATCATTGGGCTTAATCCAGTTGCACGGTGCACACGTGATCTAGAAGCTTAAGAAAGATAAGAAAAGCCTTTAGGGAGCTACAGGGGAGGATGTTTCTTTTTATTTAAGATCGGATCGGGACTTGGATCGGTCGGATAAACTTAATCAGGGACACCCCTAATCTCTACCTACATATTTATTGTGACTGGTGCATGACACATTTCTATAACTAATTCTGGGTCAAACATTGAACTTTGCCATTGCAACGAGATTTTGTCTGCTCGCCACCGACTTATCAACATGGACTTCACCCCCAGAACGGAGGCCTGTAAGATACAGACAAGACCGAGCAGGAAGGGGGGTGGCGATCAGTGGGGTGGAATGTTTCATCCGGAGAATCCTGCTGGTGGGGTTTCTCTCGTGTCCACAGTGCAGAGCAGACACCATCTGGCCAGCTGGAATGCTACCAAGCAGGGGGGTGGAAGGGTTAAAGGGGGCTCTTATCTTGTAGGGGGGTTGGGTTTTGGCTGGGAGATGAGAGATTAACAGTAGTGGTATTAACCATTTGATGCCAGACTATCTGGAGTGCCCAATAGTTTAAATAAAAACCTACAAAAACAACTTCTCGTCGTACTCCGACTCCAAGCCAACTCTGCTGCAGGGAGGTTTTTGTGGTTGATGTTGCAGGTGGTTTAAGACATTTCCCCTTTAATGCAAAAGTTAAAACTAACCCCACATGGAGCTCCTTCCTCATTTCAGTGACTTTTTTTCTATATGGTGCACAGAGAAATGGCGATAAAGCTAACAATAATATGAGGCATGCAGCATTATTTGGATTTTCTTTGGTGACTACAAAGCAGCCACTAACAAAGTGTTTGTGTCGTTAAACTCGGTCCCTACAGATGGTTTACCAGTCATACATTTGTTGGTGCGTGTTTAATTCATGGACGTTTCGCGGCAACATCTGTCACTCACATGGGCATAAAGTCAATAAAACCCTGGTTGACAGGCACAGAAAGCATTTCCCCATTAACTCACTTGTTTTGAGGACAGATTCAAAACAGTCTGTTATTTTATTCCGAGGCTTTGTTTTCGGTTTCCGACGGTGTCAGATGAAATTCGTCTCTGACGCGGAGCTAAAACAAAGTGAAATGCGGCACGGAGGAAGGCCATGTGGTGCCCCGGCGCATGGAAACTATTATGTGTGTGTGCAAACCAAATGCAAATCTGAAGTACAACCATATGTTTATGTGCCATGAAAATATATATAAAATAAAAACGGTTAACAGACGTCACTGAAGTGGGCCTCGGAGCGGCAGCCGCTGACCAAATACAGTTAGCGTCTCGGTGTCGAAGCTGGAAGCGGTCCACCCTAACTGCTAGCACGATTTATAAATATGTCTTAGAGGAGATTAGCCCGCGGCTAACCCCTAGCACTCTTCCCTGTGGAGTTCCTATCCCTCACACTGTCACATCCCTTCTGCTCTATATAAATATTTGTACTCCATGACTTCTTGGCTCAGCTGACTTCAAACTGAGAGCGGGGAGACGAGAGGATAGGTCAGATCTAGAAGAGGGGAGAGATGGGGCTTGAGTGGGTGGATCTCATGCCTGGGTTTCTGCAGCCAGCTTCAGAAGTTCAACACATGTTACTAAACTGTTAAATAACACTGTGCAGCTCAAAACTACTACTATTACTACAACTGGGTCATGAATCATGTGTCGTCGGATACACTATTGCATGACCTCATCTGGGAAAAGGTAGTGACTCAGCAGAGATTTACTGAAAAGGAAATCACAAACAAACTAAAGTGGATCAAAAGTGCTCAGCTGAATCTAAAACGACTCAATGCCGGCACATTTATTTTTGAAGCCCTTCCCTTCCCTTTCCGAGCCTTGTTAAAATCCTTAATTGCCCACATAAATCTAACTCACAATGCTAATTTAACAAGAGGGGTTTTTAACATCCCTTCAATTTACTCGTGAGCCGAGCAGCACACCGTGGGAGGTGAATTTACACAGTGCACCAAGAAAATCTTTTTGACAGCGCGCTGGAGAAATGGCAGCACGACATGTGAAAAGGCCTAATGAGAGCTCTTCACCCGGTCTGCAGTTTAAAGAGAAGGGAAACCCCCTCAGACGGCCAGGCAGCCAAAAATGAAGCATTAACACACAGGCATCGCGCAACGAGCCAGTGTCTTAGTCCCAGAGCGTTTGATTTTGCACAGCAGGATTAATTTAGTGACTGAAGACGAGCTGCTAAGACGAGACGGTGACGAGCTAATATCTGATGATAAAAACTATGAGGAAATGTGAACAAAGACAGAATGTTTTTTGATTATCGGACAATCAAGATACATGATCGCCCCATACGGGCTGATTGTCTTTTAATAATGTGCGTCGTCTGATTGGATAAGGGACGTTTATCTATCTGATCTCAGACAATAGTCGACCAAAACAGCCTACTACAAGCCCTACGGCTACAAATTAGGTGAAAGAATCATCACTCTGGTATTTTTGCAGCGTCCATCGTGGCCAATATGCTACTATAAAGTTACATTAGTCTCATTTAAGTACTTTAAAAGTTGCTGCATTGCTCCACATGCAGTTATTGCCTGCTGACACATATTTAAACAGTGGACAGTTGAGTGGTTACGGATTAGCATTTAGCATTTAACTAAAACTGTCCATAAATGGAGTTCCAGGAATGAATCCTTCTTGTGTTTAAGTCCAAACACAAAGTAAGGCAGTAAACCATTCAAGCTGCAAGCCTGGAGTTTATTGCTTAAGACTTGAAATGTTACTTTGCTTTGTTTGTACTCAAACTACCACAACAACAGTTACGAGTACTGTCCTCTGGAGTGCATGTTGAGCCATCGCACTGCTTCTGAACATCTGTGTTTACTGGACTTTCATGTGAAAGTTTCAGAAAAGAAATCCTCTGTTTTGTCTAAAGACGACAAACAAGATGAATGACGTCAGTTGCAGTTTGACTAAAACTGACTAAGACTATTTCGTATTTTCATCTGATGACTATGACTAAGTCACAAATGTCTGTCGAAATCAAAAACCGCTGCATGGTCGCATCAGGACCTGCGATTCAGAGCCTTACGCTGTTTATCTTCATAACCCATCAACTTCAACTTAATTCCAAGTTACAGTTACGACAAATCATTTAGAAAAGAAACAAAAAAACCAAGATAGTTGATATCTGCAGAGGCATGCCTCATCCACGACACGCTCCTCCATCCTCCAAACGCCGTCTTTTCTCAGCAATGCTGAGTAACAAGATCCATGCAGGGGCCATGCAACACCGCCCCAGGACAGACACGAGGCGTTCAGGTGAATGCTAATACCTACAAGAAACCACATAACACTCACTTCTACGTGACAGCAAAGGAGCCTCTCTCTCTCTCTCTCTCTCTCTTTGTTTGGGGTCTTTACAAAGACAAGGCAGGCAAAGAGCAAACGGATTATGCAGGCGAGACAGTAAAATAAATGCAGACACTCCCTGCTTGGACATTTCCTGCTCCGGCTCTTTAAGCCTCTCTGCACACGCAGGATATGATCCCCGCATTCTGTTGTTTCCCAGCGCTATGACACAATGCAGGAGTGATGAGCAGCTTTAACGTGTACCGTCCTGCTCAGGTCCCGACACCACAGATCCTCGGTGTGCCTTATCACACGCATCAGTTCCTCTCCGTCTTGCTCAACGGCAGCTCGGCCGAGGAAGGCCCTGGGAAGCCTGTTGTGACACAGGCCCATCGAGACGCCTCACAGCGGGGGAAAATTACAGTCTGGCAAGCCTCAAATACCATAGCCCTTGGATACGAGGCTTCAATGAGTCTATTCATCGTTTCAAAGAAAGGAGCAGCGATTCTAGAAATGACAGATAGCAGGAAACTTGGAGTGAAGTATGTGGGGGCGCATTTTTTTAAAAGTTTTACACACAACTGTGCAAATATGGCGTAATAAACTTGAGGATTTATCCCCTTTTCTCCTTTCTCAACCTGGTGACAAGTGATGGCGTGACTCACAAAGAGTGCGTCAACGAGTGTCAACCATCCTGATGTACACAACATTACCCACAGAGCATGCAAATGCTTGCACAGTCATGGTAGTTTCACACAGATGAACTCAGATTTCTTATGATTTCGTGCCAAATTACTCATCTCCGTTACCGCGGCCGTTTTCGCCGCGGCCCGGCGGGACGAATAACGCGCGCAGTAGCCCAGCGGTGGGGCCACGAAGGCATCTCAGCCTCCTCACACTTTGTTTTCACAGGTGGTTTTTGCAGAACGCAGCCCCGAACGCTCGCTCCTTTCTGTCACTGTTTGCAGAGGGACCGCTCAGGGGCGCGCTGTGGGAAGAACTCAACAAGTCTGTGTTTGCCAAGCCCTAAAGTAAGGGTTAAGAAACAGAAAAGAAAAAAGGACGAATGCAGCCGTCGCGCAGGGACGACACAAAGGGAGAGGATAGAGTTGTGTGAAAGGTTCAGCAGAGAGAGAAGGAGGTGTGAGGTGCAAAAGGCGTTAAAGGTAAAGAGCGATTACCAGTTCATTTGGCGCACAAGTGCAAATGAATAGATTGGTGCATTAGTTTAAAATAACAGAAAGCTGCAGACTCTACTTCGCTTTCAGTTTGGAGGCTTGTACTTTTAAGCTCTATTGAATTGCTTTGTGTTGCAACTGACGCATGTTGTTTCTGTTATTTTAGTCAGGAGGGGTCAGGCTACATTGCAGAAATGCCTGTGTTCAATCTGGGACAGTTAGTTGTCATGAGCCGAACATAATAACAGGTTACCGTCATTTATTTACACTACTGTACCTAATGTTTTGGCAACTAACAGCTGCGCAGAGGGTGTGTGCGCGGATGACAGCAGTTTCTCGACGCAGCCCATCCTTGCATGCAACGTTTTTTTTTGTACGCAGCGACGGTGATGACTGGCAGAGATGAGTTATTTCCTTAAAAGCCAACCAGATGACTTCAACCCTTCCACAGGAAGCACACGGCGGCTGTAGTAGTAACGGCGGCGGCGGCGCAGAGCAGCGCAGCACCGGGCAGGACCGGAGGTAGGTTCCTCTGCAACGTTACTGCACAAAAACATCCAAATACTAACTCACGCTAAACCGAAACATGACCTGCAGTGACTTTATGGAGGTTTTAAGAGTCAGGAAACACACAACATGGCAGAATATCAAGCGTTTAAACTGAAAACAAAACGCGAACAGATGTTTTTGGGTTTTTTTTTTTTTTTTAAAGTTTTGCTGCATTGCTAACGTTCGCGTCGGGCGACTGCGAAGCTTCAACCGGCAACGTGAAGCACTCGACAGAAACAATATTAACCAACACTTGCCTTGTCTTGAGAAAACAGTCCGGCTCTAAAGTCTCATCTTCCTCCTCCGCCGAACGAAGCCGAGCGGAGACACGACTCAGTCCCGTCCGGGTTGTGTCTGTCTGTCTGACTGACTGACTGTCTGACTGACTGACTGAGCTACTGCTGCTGTTACTGGCAGGTCCTCGCTGTTCAAACTTTAAAAGACTTCTCGATTCTGATTGGTCCAGACGCAACGCGCTTGTTGCGTTCAGGTGCTCCTAGTAAACGCCCCCTTTCTGTGATTGTGCAATGTTTGTGAAGTTCCGTTTACATTGCTGTGGTTGTTGTTTTGAAGCAACACAGTAAAAAAAAATTATATACATGTATAAAATAAGCGGGAAAGTTGTAAATTAAAACGTTTTTAACAGATTTTTTTATGTACACGCTTTCCTCCCAGCATTCGCGTGTATGCTACTAAGTGGTAGCACAACATTATGCTGTTGAATGTTTGCAAAAATAGCTCCTGTCACATTACAAAGGATCTTTAATGACTGTTGTTTCAGAACCACGAACAGAGCGTGTTTGTCTTATCTTATGAACATATATCCTCCTGACGACCAGGAAAAAAAAATATTGTCCAGTCACAAAAAAAAAAAAAAAAAATAAAAAATCCTCAGTCTTTGTAAGGTAAGTAGAATACTGATTTTTTTTTCACATTTACTGGGAAAATCCAAGCTGTAACCATACATTGCACTGTTGTACATAGAAATGTACATTTAGTCACTATATATATATATATATGTGTAATGTTTACTTTTATTCACTTTCCATCTATTTAGGTTTTCTTTTATTATTATGTATGGGAGAGAGAAATGTTTTTTTGATTTTTATTGAGAAATTGACAATAAAGAAATGTTGAATCTTGAATTAAGATATCCTATAACTGATGGAGAAAGAGAGAGGTAACAAAGCCCCACCCCTTCACGTTTGGTATCATTGAAAAGCCCTTAATGTAATAGCGAAAGGAGTTAGGACATATTCAGGTTTACAAACATCCTCCACAAAGGACAAATTTGAAGTCAGGAGGATATATTATGTATATATGTATATGTACATGTAGGTACATTTTTGCGCGTATATACATTGTATTTGTACATATATATATATATACCCGTATTGATGTTTCTATGTATGTATGAATCTACTTATGTGCACGTGTATACATACATGTGTGGGTGCGCTGACTGTCCACACCGCTTTTACCGATCCATATATTACTATTATATATACTAGTATTGTAAAATACCTACTTATTTAGTACAATAGTCGTAGCTTGTTCCCTATTATCGGGTTAATTTTGCACTTTTTGCTATTTGCAGTTCTGGTTTGGTGTCAAACTGCATTTTGTGTTTGCAGCAGTGAGATTCTTGCATACGTCCTATAAAAAAAAAAAGGTGAGGTTCTCCAATTTTACTTGAGTCTTTACTTTTTATGCCACTTTCTTCCTCTGTGTTATTTCCCATCTAAATTTAGGGTTGAAGTTTAAAGAGTCAGCAACAGCCTGAAAGAGGTTATAAATGTATTTGTCACTGTCAACATGTTGATTTCCTCGAACATCCAACAATACACTGCAAGGCAGGGAATATTCTGTATCTGCAGGTCACAGCTATTTGTTCACCTGCAAAGACTTGCACAGTGAACAAATAGCTGGAATTTGGGATTAAGTTTAAATTTAAGTTGCAGCGCACCCTACTGCTCATGTTTGGACACTGCATATAAACCTCTTGTTTTTGTAGCCTGCAGTCAAATATGTACTGTATGTAGCAGTAACCCTAGTTGCAATAACTTGTTGCATGATTTAAAACAAAGAATAAAAAACAATTTAACTGAGTTAGAATGATTAATGAACTTGCTTTCTAATCGATTTTTTTATGAATGCACAAACAATGTACACAGTGCACACCCTGAACCGCTTAATTTTCTTGACTCAGACTTTACAAATACAAATTCATCTTTATTCTGTTCTTGTTTTTTTCCAGTTTGTCAGTTAATTTTTTTTTTTCATCCTAAGTCCATCTTCATTAACGTTGATGCCGTTTCCTGTCAGTCACTCTGATCCTTTCATCTGCAGCACCAAGTTAGTAGGGCAGCACCACGCTCACCTGTAAAACATACGGCGATCAATATAAATTACTGATGACTGGCAGCTACAATCAGGCCCACTGGAACCAAAATCTGCATTCAGTGTCATGAATCAAGATCAGACAGCGTACACTGTCGTCAGAGGAGATTGGGGACGTTTACTACGCTGTGTACCTTGTCTGGCCTCATTCTGGGACACATCCAGTTGTACAAGTAGTAGTGAACAGTCCTGTCGCTGACACTGAACTTGAGCTTCTCCACGAAGCTCGTGTTGTCCATCAGGTCGAGAGCAGAGAAGACATCGAAACCTTTCTGTTAGTGAGAAGAAAAGAACATTTGTATTGTATGGTATTCATCATGTGCACAAAAAGCTAATTTATACAGATTTATGTGAACACTCCTATTTACGTTTGGATGTCAAATATTTAACTGCATAATGTACAGAATGCACAGTACTCCAACATCAATCTGAGGTTTTTCAGCGTCGTTATGTGAATGTTGTTATGTTCTAGTGGATTACTGAAAGTTATTGATTAATATAAAGTCAACTGAAACACTATTGACCTATGGCCCTGTTCACATTTGTATTAATAATCATCCAGGGTGAGTAGGTGTGTTCACATCTGGCAAAAACTTTGTCTGCTGTAACTTAAAGTGCAAACAGCTCCTGTCACTAAACAATGATTCTTAATCTGTTGTTTCAGAACCAAGAACAGCGCTGTTTGCTGAGTGTGCAAAGAAAAAGCACACATGTGAAGTTATCGTTTATTTATTTATCTCCTCCTTTCCTTTTAGTTATTTTAGAGACTGCTTTAGAGAGTGTTTGCAGCAGTGTCACTGCACTGCACTGCAACTGTAAATTGACCATGATGAATAGACACACTGTGAAATTCGTTGACCAGTTTTTAATCATCTCCGCAACTGCAGCACTCACAGATTTAGCCAGGACCAGTGCGTCCTCCACGAGGTCGACCAGCTCCGTGGCAGTAGAGGCAACGTAGAAGAGACGAGCTGCTCTGAGACTCGTGTGGACGGGATGGTTCAGCACTCTCGACGAGACGCTGTAGAAGCTCACCACATCTGTCAGGCTCCCATCATCTCCCTGCATGACAGGAGGTGCATGAATATTGTACAACAAAATCAGCTTCAGTTTTTAACAAAACACAGCAGAAAGTTTTTCAGTTACAGCGAGGTCTGACCTCCACCACATAGGTGTCAATCACGTTCTCTCTTGGCAACAGCCAGTGCTCAACGTCTTGCAGAGACAAGATGGGGCTGAGGTGAAACTTGCAGAGGTTTGTCTGGAGTAGTGAGAGTATCCCCTGAGTATCTGCTTTTGTCATCAAGCGCAGGCCTTGTGTCTTTGTCACCTTTTGGGGAAAGAAATACCTTTAGGATGCTTTCACTCAAATTATTGATGCAGGAGTCAGTATCCTTGAACATGTTGTAATTTCTATTCAGTCCTGCTATATGCTCTATGACCGTTGTGTCTCTAGATGGCAGCACAGACTAACCTCAGGCAAACGGGTGAACTTGCGCGCTCTCTGCAGATTCATGTTCAGTCTCAGACCTGGGTAGTTGACCTCCATCAGCTTACGGGGATTCAGAGGACGATGCCAGTACCTAATGGGATTTGTTTGTTTACTTGGCACGCAGGGCAAAGATAGGCATTTTTTCACAACACCAACAGTTGTGCAAAGTTATTATGCTCTAGCTGAGTATGGTAATAAGGCATGACGGGGAGCTACAACCTGCAGGAGCTCAGTGGTGTGGGCAGCACTGTGCCCACCGTGTAGATGGCCTGCCACAGGCCCTGCTGGTTGACCCGTCTGGTGAGCTCTCGGATCAGAACTGGAGTCATCCGCTTGAGGCGCAGCTTCTTGTGAACACACAGGAATTTGACCTGCGCCACTCGCTTCTCCCTGCAGATAAATATTTTCAGTCTCATCTTCCAGACATTAGCTTGAAAATTGCAGTGGTTTCGTGTTATGAATACTAACATCTGATTGCCCTGATTGCAATGACTGAACACATATCTTTGCATACATTTATGAGCCACTCACGTCTCATATATTCGAACATCTGCAGGAACGGCAGCAATGAAGCCGACTAACTTCTTATTGGTGTCTACTCTCACGCCGCAGTGCCACTGGGCCAGCCAGTCAGGAGGTTGTAAAGCCCTTAAGAGGAGACAAATGACAGCGTATGCAGAGTGGTTCTGATTAAATATGGAGGTCGTTCAATAAACTCTGATTAATCACATTTCCCAAAAAACAAAAAGTTAAACGGAGCATGACTAGGCTGAATGGATAAAGAACCTTTCCTAAACCTCAGGGCCAAACATGTGCCAGTTTTTGGAAAGATAATGTTAATTATTCATTGCAAAGTAAATGGTATTATGTTTTGATGCAAGTGTCCCCGAAGGTGGCGATACCATTTACGGAGATTTATGAGGAAAAAAGGCAGCAGTAAAGAGATTAAAGGAGCTGGCTTGTTACTGATACGACGTCTTGGGTCAGACTGGATGGTTGTGTGAGGAATATTATGGTGTCCTAATTCAGTGTGACGAGGGAGCTAAAAGCAATGCACGGCGATTACACCGAACACCTTCCAGCCACGAGTCTGTAAACATTAGACAGGACTGAAGCAGAGCGTGAACTTCTCCACTAGATCAAAAAAATCCAAAATTCACTAAATGCATCTTGTAGTTTACCACTGCAGATAATCCGGATAGAAATCAAATCTGATGGTGTTGTCGTCTTCTTCCATGTAGTTCTCATTCAGAAAGCTGCATAGTTCTCCCAACTGAAATGACAGAGAAGCACAAAAGCTAAGAAAGAACTTCCATACTTCTGAAACAATTCAACTTGACTGATCACTCACCACTGCAGGGCTGCTCAAGTCCAGAGTATCCCAGGAGAAACCTTGAGGCAGGGAGTAAGGCTCCTCTCGGATATTGGCTTCACCTTCTGCTATCGGGCCGTGAGCCGTAATGCTGTCACCTGAGGACAGGAAAGAAAAAAGATTTTTGGACCAAATGAGGTGTTTGATTCTCAATATTTTAAGAATCTGAAAAATTGTATTAATCCCTGCAGGGAAATTGCTTCGTCACAGCTGCTTAAGAGTGTGGTAGTAGTAAAATCAAGCAGAACGAGGAGGAATTGAATAACTGGACGACCACGGGAAGGAAGGACCTCCCGTGGCGTTCAGTGGAGCGTTTAATCATCCTTAGTCTCTGGCTGAGCGAGCTGCTTCCGGCTAACCGGGGCACTGTGCGGAGGGTGGGAGACATTATCCGTGATGGAGAGGAGTTTAGACAACGTCCTCCTCTCTCTGTGGCTGCATGCAGATTTTTCCGGCTGCACTCGCTGTGCAGAGCCAGCCTCCTGAATATGTTTGTTCAGCCTTTAGGTGTCGTCCACCCAAAGGCTTCTTGACCCAGTGGCCAACACAGACTCTTTTTAATATTGGTAGTCTGGGGATGCATATTGAAAACCTGATATAAGAGGGGTAAAGTCTTCTGTTTTAAATCAGAAGTTTGAGTCAAACTTATTCTAAACACTCAATGCTAAATAGAATATTTCTGACTGAGGAATTGTTTTCTACCTAGTTTGGGGACAGGCTGAGTGTCCCAGAAGCGGTAGGTGTGTTTCTTGGCCTGTTGCAGGGTCTTGGGTAGGTCCGAGCTCAAAGAGAAGAGGTGAAGGGCTTTCTGGATTTCCTGCTGCTTCTTCTCTGGCAAGGAGTCCAGCTTTTTTTTGGAGAACAAGACAGGGAAAGGACACATTAGCATGCTAAGGAAGGTTTAACAGTGCCACGGCAACACAAATCTGTTCTACATGGACCAGCAAACTTGTTCAATGTGCTATACAAACGCAAGTACAGTAATATCAAAAAGTCTGAGCGTACACTCAGCGTTCAGTCGAAGCACTCACACAAAGATACAAACCAAAGCAAATGGGTCTCTGGGTCCCTCTGGTCTCCAGGCATCTTCCTTCTTCTGCTTCTTCTTACTCTTTTTAAGACTCTCGTCGTCTGTCAGCTTCTTATCACCAGAGGACATGTTCATGCTCTGGCGTTCCTGCCGCGTATCCTCGTACATTCAACTTCCAGTCCACTCAAAGCAGAGAGCATGGATGTTACTTCCAATTACTTTGAGTCAGTAAATGAGCGTGGCTCTTTCGAGCTGAACTGGGTGTTTTCTGACACTTGTGCGGTTGCTCTTATCTCGTCCTGCAGCGAGGGGAGGAGAGTGACCGCCTCGCCTCAGCCACCCAGCCCAGCTCCCACCCAGCTGACAGATAACTGAGAACAATAGCAGCAATTAAACATAACTTCTCACGGGTCTTCATATGTCAGACAGACGCTGAATTTCTGAATTGAGCCCTCTGGCGGATTAGAACTTGCAGCAGCTTGCACCAGTGGTGTCTAACTGGTTGCTGTTGTCTAACTGCAGGGTTCACATGCAGTCGTCCATTTTAACTTTAAATGTAGCTGTGGACTTCAAGGTCATTTTGCAGTTCAGTTCAGATGTTGTGTTTATGATTATCAGACAAAGGAGTTTTGAGACTTATTGTGTAGGTTCTCCCTTCTCCCTTCAAGGCTTGGACTCCAAGACGTCAGCAGCAGAGGCCTGCAAATTTCGAGGTGGAGCCTCCATGCCACAGATGCTCGAATGGTTTGAGATCTGGGGAATTTGGAGGCCATTGTTGGCCAAATTCTTGTGTTAAACTATTTCTGCAAGGCCCGCTTTCTCTAGCTTAGAATATTTTTGCGGCTGCTTCCTCAACTGTCATTGAAACCACATCAATAGCAGAGGGAAGGATTCATTCCTCTGCCATGGTGTGGTTTTTTGAAACTGCCTACTCTATAGGCATCTATATATGAAGCGAGTTGAGCATTTGAATTCACAGATGCAGCTTTTGTAAAGAGATTCTGTGTTTTCATGAAGAAGTCAGCTGGCTTTTCCTTATGCTCTGGTTGAGCTGTCTCCAAGTGACGTACACTGCCAAAAAAAAGTCTCCACCTGGATTTAACTAACCAAAGAGGTACGAGCCTCCTATTGGATAATTACTGCATGGGTGATTATCTTTCAGCTGGCAACAAGTTATTTAACCCCAACTGATCCAATGAGTAGCTTCTCATTTCTTAAACAACCATGTCTAAAGACAC
>JASGAT010362631.1:906-24461 GCA_030220025.1 Chelon auratus
GGAGGCGGGGACGGAGTGATAGAGAGTGTTCAAGCAAGAGAAGAAGAAAGAGCGAAAGCTGGAGATACTGCATGCTTGCATAAGTGTCTGTGCGTGAATATGTTTGTGCGTGATGTATGTAGGTGACACAGATTTATGAAAGGAGGGGTCATAGCGCTGTTGGTGGCTGTTGGGGGTTGGGGGAAGTGGGGGTGTTGGTAGAGCACCAGATAATGGAATCAATGCAATTGTCTGTGTGTGTTTTCCTGTGTGTGTGTGTGTGTGTGTGTGTGGCGTACCTGCCTCATAGACATTGCCTGTTTGGACTCTAATCGCTGGGAGAATTAGTGATGTGACTTGGCAGAGGGAAACAGGCACAAAACAGAGCCAGGGACAGCGCCTGAGAGAGGGATAGAAGAAGAGGAGAGACAAAAAGAGGAGAGCGAGAGAGATGGAGGGGTAGCGAGAGGGGGAATAGCTTTTCTGTTCGCCGCCGCATACGGCGTTCAGAGACGAGGAAGACTGTGAAGATGGGGCAGGATAGGTTTTTATCAAGCGCTGTGTTTTCTTTACCACCGGATTAATTGTTGTTGTTTTTTTTTCTCTCAGGGGGAAAAAAGGATCAATAACTCATCGTAAGAGTGTGTTGTTCTATATGTACGTGTGTGTGCGCGTATCTGTTTTATGTACATGCACTTGTTGTATGCGTGAGCACACGGACATGAGTACAAATGTGTGTGTGTGTGTGTGTGTGTGTGTGTTCACGTAAGGAACACCGGGCAAAGGCGAACGGTGAGTTCAGAACGACTTAAAGCAGGCCGTCGAACAAATCGAGACAAGCTGTTCAACTGACCACGTCCGCCCGCCATCTTCCTTTCATTTGCGTCCACCTTCATGTTCATTCTGTCCGATATAGATGCTTCACTCCATTCTCCCTCCAGCCTCTGGTTCACATCCTCCGCTCTTTGTCTCTCGTCGCTGGTGAGAGCAACAGAGGAGCTCATAAAACTGGGGCAGAGCAAAATATCTCAAAGCGCAGAGACAAAGAGGAAACGGAGAGAGAGACAGAGAGAGAGAGAGGCAGTGTAAAAATCTCACACAGATAGCAAAAGGCTTCATTTGTCTTGCGTGTGTTTTCACCTGGCCAGGGGACGGATTTTGTAAGTTGTGTTCGGGATGGCTGGCGGGCGATGAAGCCGTCATCTGGATCAGACGTACATGTGATGCAGATGGAGATTTTCAGCTGTGCAGCAGTTGTGTGAACCCTGCCTCGTATTCTTCACGTGTTCGTCTGCAGCGTCAGGCTTGTGTGACATTTATTTTGTCTGGGGACGAGTAAATCAGTGTTACTCCCTCAAGGCTGAACGTCTTTGTCATGGGGGAGTGATTGCATAATCCTATGAGATCACAAGGCCTTTAGGAAATATAAGACGACAGTGTTGTCTGCGGCTCCAGGCACAGCTGTCTGTGGATGTTACATGCATGTGCACATTGCTCAAGATGCTGAGATGTATGACCGCTCTATCGAAGCTTACCGCAGATACAGGCGGCGGCCACATGTACATCTAATCTACAAGTCCTGACTTGTACGTTGAATTCGAGGACGTTTCTCTGTCTGCATGTGTCTTGTCTTCAAATGCTTTGTCTGCCTGTCTGCCAGCAGGGGGCAGCTTGTTTAATGTCTCACTGCGCAGACCAGACCTGAATCACAGGCGCAGGCTATGTCAGGAGGAAAGACAGTGCAAGGGCCTGAAAATGAAAAGCCGATGAATAATGCTACGGAAGCGATATTTGCTCAGAGTTTGTCTCTTCCCCGCAGGATGTGATCCAGTCCAGGTCGTGGAGACGCGACGAGAGAATATTTCATGTCAGACCGCATCGGCACCGAGAACAGACGACGGTAATCATCCTAAGTGACGTATACACTGTCTCCCATCTTAGCATGTGTTTTTTTTTGTTGCTTACTTTAAAATGCTATGTGTCAGTAGTTAATATATTTTGTTGATTTAAAGGTTTAACGTTGAAACTTAATTTCACTGAACAGTGTGGAAAAAGCCAAACTGAAACACTTACGTAAATGTGTCCTACGTCACCGATGTGTTAAAATGTTTAGTGACGCTAAAGACGTTTAACTGTGGGCGAGGCGGACCAAGCGGCTCACCAGCGGCCGGTCCCTTTGGCGTGCGTCGTTGTCCCTGAGACCCTTAACCTGTGATGATATGAAAGGTCACAGGTGAGGTCCTTGGGAACAATGTTACACGCATTTACTACCAAGACGAAACATCACACAGTGCGCGGTCATAGATCATAGATCAGATTAGACATGTCTCATATTTTTGGCTCCGCGACCGAATAAATGAGTGAGTCAGAGAATAAGACATTTTGGACAGCGTGTGCTCATCTGGAGAGAATTCCCCAAACTTTCCACACATCAGAGGAAGCCAAGAGGAGGCAGCGCGGCTCTCTGGAGGGGGCAGTACCTTTTGGCCGGCTTTGTGCACTGAACACAGTCATGTTTCAATGAAAAGAAGACGGCCGAGGGTCGTGACCCCGATATGTGATTCACATGGGAATTTTAAATCTGCTCACGGAGACGGAGAGTGACGCCCGAGAGACGAGACTTTGACATCAGCAGCTGTCGGTTACAGACATTTTATAGCCCCTCGTAATAATTATTAAGTTATGATTAAGAAAACATATTGATGAGGAAAGAAAAACACATGTAGGGCTACAACTAACAATAATTTATAGTACTGTGCCGTATATTGGTATTTATTCAGATTGCTTGTTTTGTCCAATTGTCCAAAACTTAACTGATATTCAACCGTTTTGTTAATTTTCTATGGATGGACTCGATTTGTTGTTTGTTGCAGCTCCACAATCTGTAAACGAATAATTTGCGCCTCGTTCTGGATGTGTTAAAGTTGAAAATAAAAATTCTAATAGTTAAAAACTTGTTGTATTGTTTATGTTGTTTTTTTTTTTTTTAAACGTAATCTGCCTTGCTGGTGCCTTGCTCGTGGCGCAGGAGCAGCGTGGGATTCATTTTCGGTCACCCACTCAAGAATTTAACACGAGATAAAGTGTAGCGTAGTAAAAGATCGACGTGTGGTTTAAGGCTCCTGCAGAGAACACAACATCACTCCTCGGATGGATAAATAAAACCGACGTGGTCCTCTTTCAGGCTCTGGCGCTGACACTCAGCCAGGGTGGCTCAGTGTTCCCTGGCTCGCAGCCCTCCGTGTGTTTGTGCATCCCAGGACAGTTGACATTGATTGTGCAGGAGACAGACTGAGACACATTAGTACCCAGCTCGCTCCTGCTGCTGAAAAACACATTAACTGGCTGCATTGGGAGCCCTGTCTGGTAACCATGGCAAAGCACACAGGCGGGGAGGAGGAGGAGGAAGAAGAAGAAGAAGAGGAGGAGGAGGAGGAGGGCTGAGACGGGGCAGTGGGTTCAGTGCTCAGTCTCTCAGGGGTTGTCTTTCTCAAACACTCCCTTCCTTTCCTCCGGCCACGTCTGTCATTTTCTCTCAGCCTTGTTTAAACTGACAGTTGCTCTCCCCTCCTCTCACACATCTAAACACATTTGCATATTTGTTTTTCTTCTTATTGATCATTCAGCCCTCGCTCCGCACTTTAGTTCCCTATCCAAATACCCCACGCAACATAATCTGCTACTCTCTAATTTGCCTTTTTCCTCCTTGTCAGTGTGATTCCTGTTTTATAATGAAACGCAGTAAAGACTAGAGGGAGTTAAACAAAGTGGAAACATGGGATGAACTCAGCCAAAAGGGACAGAGCTCCACAAAGACTATCTGAAGGAAAACTGAGGAGCAGACTCAGAATGTGGAAGTAGTAACGCTCATCATGCAGACGGTAGAGCAGGCCTTTTCTTGTTATTATCTCATCTATCATCGGGCACTGCCGTGGCCTCTTGTTCCTGTGTGGCGTCAATAAAGTTTGACTTATGAATCTTTCAGGCTCCCTTTAATAAATAAGCTCAGATCTGCCTTTTGTAGGTAGATTCATGGATTTATGGAAATGTCCAGCTTAGTCGGTGGTACACTGAGCTAACTGTCTAACAAATAACAACAAGCACAAAAAAAATTATGTCCTTAACATGCAGGCATTAAGAATAATTTTTATGTAGTTTAACAATTAGTTTTTCCATGTGAGAGGAAATTGAGATAACGATAGTTTCACACAAAACGATTTTTTATGTATAAGTGCTAGCTGGGAAAACACATGTAACATATCTGCAATGCCAGTTTGTGAGTAATGTATAAAGACTATAATAAAGTTTGGAAACATTAGCATAAGCTTCAGGTCATTCCAGACGGACGAAGGTACGTAAATATTAAAAGGTTTTGTTTTGTTACGTGTATTTGTAAGAGGATGATGCTACATCTAATAATGCTGGTCAGTCACTATTAGTCCATCACTTGTACTGTCGTCTATGACTGAATGGATAATAATTACAATTATTATTAGTATAGCAGTCCTGCTGAGAGTCTTGTTGTTACCCCTTTAACCATTGCCCCAATAATTATTTACACTTAACAAATTGGTCTGTAGAGGGCAGGGCAGAGCTACAGTCACGGCGCTTGGCTGCAGTAGCTGCTCATTTACTAAAAAATACTCTTAATTCTCACTTTAACTGAAATTAAATAACGGTAAATAATGAATAAATTTTATCTGCCTTATCTGAGTGACACCATTCATTTCACTGCTGCACCTGCCAGAGGCAAATATTATAAATTAATGTAATTTATTTGACCGCACTAGGTAGGTGCTGCTCTCTGTCTGATTAAATATGATTAATACATGATTAAATATTTAAAACAAGTCAGAATTATACACGGCAAACACTTAGTAACAGTGAATATGAGCCCAGTTCGTGGTGGGAAGATACACAAGTTTATATGTTGTATACGCTCACTTGCCACTTCATTAAGGTACAACTTCATGAAGGTAATCGTATACAGTATTTGTTTAAAATAACAGAGAGAGCTGTTGATTGAACTGCGTTTTCACATTGTAGTATTACTGAAATGTATTCAACACATGTTTGTATTATTTGTGCAACCCCCTTGTGGTCAGTGGGTGAGGCTAAATAACAGAAACACTTTAAGACTTTAACACTTTTAGAGATTAATTCAAAACTCAAAAGCACCACAAACTACACCCAGTTGCTTTTTCAACATAAATTGAACACTATGAAGATTTACTGAAGGGCTGTTATATTAGAATATATTTATTCTCTCTAGTGTACCTAAAAAAGTGGCAGGTGAGCGTACTACAGACACTACAAACATCCACGAAAAAGTACACAAGAATATAAATTGTATAAAGCATACTAAAGTAGAATAGTAGGATCCTTAAATAAATCGTCAAATTAAATATAAATTAAATAAATGCAGCTGGACACGTTAAACAAACTAAATCTATACCTGGGTGGCAGCAGAGCGGGGCGGAACTGAAACTCCACGCTCCAGTTTCTGTCAGAGCCCTCTGAACGGGACGGACGGCCGGAAGCGGTCGCAAATTTGAACAGCCATCACAGCAACAATAAACGCGCACTTTCACTTTACGGTATGTCCACCGAATCAACATTTTGTAAAAAATTAAGCTAAAATCGTGCAGAGGTTTTCGCTAAGGCGAGACGAGCACTCGGTTCGTTGCAGTGTTTAATCTGCCTCATGTCGTTAGCTACTATTTTCATCGGCGTCGATTTTGAAGCTGACTACTACCTGGAAAACAATCTGGTCCATAATCATAGCAATTGTTTGAGAGCTTAATTGTAATTAAATATATTGCTCTTCAGTTACAGAGGAGAATGCATCGGGTATGTGCGGTTATTCCAACAAGTTACAGATGTTTACATGTGTAAATATCAGGTTTAAAACCCACAACATGCTGTCATTTGCGTGCAGCAATATTAATTTTGCACGTTTACAAGGATGCATAAGCTCCTGAGTGTTGAGTTGGTTCACTTTCCCGCCGTTATAAGATTGTTGTCCAGAAAATAGACATAGCCGTAAAAAAAAAAAAAAACCATCTCGTAAATACGACTCGCATCTTATTCACAGTATTTTAGTGGCGATTCGTGGTCCACCTTAAAAGTGGTATAACACACCTAGGGGGCGTTTTTGGGTAATTTTCAAGTTGAAGTGTACATTAAAATGTGTTAGAAATAATCACAAAAATTACATTTGATTAACTTTGACTGTGTAAATAGTACTATATAGGTATAATAAATAATAAGATATTAGTATCTCCACATTTTTAGGGTTAAGTCCTTATGTATCACTGGTTTGAGGTTTTTAACACTGTGGTTTTGGCACAAGCGCCGCACTTTAATGCATCTTTAATCATCTTGTGGTGTTTATACATCTGTGTATGGTCTACGCAGATATAAAAGATTTACTTGTTGTTTTTTTAATTAGTTGAAGCATGTAGATGGTGAACAGAAGAGGTCTGAGAACGGATCCCTGGGGTACGCCACGAGACAGATTTTCAGATTAGATTCAAACCAGCTCTGTGTTGAGAAGTCCTGCCCACTTCACCAGCCTAGTGATGTGTTGTGGTTGACAAGCGTCGAATGCAACGCTGAGGCTCTTGCGGTGGTCAAGAGAATGTCAGTCAAGACTTTTATGATTTTAAGTGTTGTGCTGTGGTTGAAATCCAGGCTGCAAATAATCAAAACAGCAATTTAAGGCTAGAAATGTGTTCATTTGTTGAAAGACAAGCTTTTAAATTATACTACTAAAAAAAACTAGAGGTTTGATACAGGCTTATGATTGATCACAGTGAACTTTTGGCTTGTGGGAAATTGTCTGAGACTGTATAAGTGTTGACTGTGTTTGCAGAATACTGTACACTTGTGTCATTTGGTCAATTGTCACAAATAAGGGGATATGCACAATTACTGTTTTTAACAGTGATGTTGGAATAGGACTACCTTGTGTTTTTGAATTCAGAATTACAAATCTGTGTTGTTGTAGGTGCCATAATGCCTCTGGAAAGTAGGTTTTATATGAACTGCATTCAGCTTGTTTGCACTTATTCTTTGTTAGTGTAAACAAGCTGTTTTTACCAACTCAGACATTTTTCCAAGTGCTTTTTATTAACATGTCTGTCAGTAATATTTGAATTTTCTTTGTACTTTGTAAGACGAGAGAAGTACAATAACCAAAAATAGCAATAATACATTTATGTGTCTGTACTGTTTTGAGAGGGTGTTAACAGGAAAATAATAATAATAATAATTCTGCATTTTAATATGCACTGAAAATAACTTCATATTTGAGAAAAAGAAGATATAAATTGCCGTTAATTTAATGTAGTCTTTTACTTTTCATGGATTAATTTGAAAGTGTTTGCACACCACCCTCTGTAAGCGTTATGCCTCTTAAGGTGGACTGGAAAATTTCAAAGCTGTGAATAGGAAGTGTCAACCTAAATATGTACACATATATACATCATAAATATTTTAAAATACTGGAGAACAGGTTTATAAGATATCGTTTAACTCATAGTAAGAAATGCATTTCAACAAATTAAAGATCAATTAGAGGAAGAAATAAATATATTCAAGTGACTCTTCTTAATTATATTGAAAGTGCATTAGATAAATTATTATGGCCTTTAGACAGGAAAACATATTATACATTTAAAAATAATTTCAAATAGAGAATCAGAAAATTAAAAACAAGTCTAGTTATGATTTTTATTATAGTTATTACACCCACTTATATAATGGATATTATCGGGTGAAATGTAATCATTAAATGGTTGTTTAGCAAATATTAATTGTACTTTTATATTTCCAATAAACAGGTGCAACCGAGAGGCGCAAACCATACTTTTAAGTATGGATGAGGAAGTTAAGATGGCTGAGACGGAACAAGGGGATCCTGTGAGCACTGAAGGGGAGACCAGCACAGACATTTCCAACAACAGTCCGGTTAAAAGGGGCAGGGGGAGGCCGCAAGGCTCCAAGAAACTGAAGGTTTGTGTTACGGATGTAAACCTAATGGAGCTGGCTTCGGCTAATTCCAACGGCGGGTCCCCGCCGCCCCACAGGGGACGAGGGCGCCCAAAGCTCTCAGACACAAAACACACAGCGCAGCAAGGAGGTGACCTTGCTGGCAACTCTGTGCAAACTCACAGAGGTAAAGGAAGGCCGAAAGGGTCCAAGAAACAGGCCGGTGCTGAGCACAGTCAAATGACAGAACATTCTCCTAGGAAAAGAGGCAGGCCAAAAAAATCTTCCAGCATAAGTACGGTTGACAGTGCTGCTGCCGGAGACTTACCAAACGGTGGCTCTAATGCTCCAAAAAGAGGGCGCCCTAAAGGATCAATAAAGCGCAAAGCAGAAACTTTAACAAGTGGGGAGGAGGACGAAGGCGGTTCTGTAACGCCCAGAAAAAGAGGTCGACCAAAGGGCTCTCTCAATAAGAAATCCAGGCTAGAGAGAGAGCTTGGCAGTGAGGGGGATGCAGAAGCTGACGGAAGCTTAAACGCACAGAGAAGGGGGAGAGGCCGGATCAGGAAGGTGGAGGTGAATAACTCTGGGGAGGCGACGCAGGAGTCTTCCAATGGCATTTCAAAAACACCTCGGAGAGGACGGGGAAGGCCAAGAAAAAATATCGAGCAGAAGAGCGGAGAACAACAACTTATTACAAGTGGCTCTCAGCCAGCGAAGCGGGGAAGAGGTCGACCTAAAGGCTCTTTGAACAAGAAACCAGCAGCGTATAAGGTGCACGGTAAGGTAGGCCGGCCTCGGAAAGCGCTCGTCCTGCCCACAAAAGGGAAGAAGCGTGGTAGACCGCGACAGCAACCGGCCAAAAGGGGAAGGCCAAGGAAGTATCCTCTGCCGTCGCCTGAGGAGCTAAAAAAGCCAAAAGTATGGAAACCTCTGGGGAGACCAAGGAAATACCCTCGCGTTGATCCTCCAGAGGGAGCCCCGCCAGCGCCTCGCAGGAGCCGCGGTCGACCTCGCAAGTCGGAGTCCAAGAAAGGCGCTCACTTACGCAAGACCACGCCCAGCTCTCCATCCACGCCACGCAACCCTGAAGGACCTCCGAGAAAAAGGGGCCGCCCCCCAAGTACTGCGAAATCTGAAGGGGACGCACCGGCACCGCGGAAAAGAGGCCGCCCCAAAGGGTCAGTCAACAAAAACAAAGCCGGCCGGGAAACGCAACTCGACAGCACACTCCCCAACCACTCGAGAGCAGCGGAGAGTAATTCACCTGCCGCTGGGGTGGGAAACAAAGCCGAGCCGGTAGAAAGAAACGCGGCGCGCACCGCGGAGACGGTGGCCGTTAAACGTGGAGACGAGACGGGAGAAACTCTCATCAGTCAGGATGCAAGCTTTGATGTTAGTAACCAGGCTTGATGAACAATCCCAGTCTGACCAAAAACATGCTGTAGTCATTGCTGTTTAAAAACAACAATACATTCTCGTCAATAAAAAAACATGTTTTAACATTTGTCAGTTGGCTAGCCTAGACATTCAGCAGTTCTTCTGTTTTCTGACTAACTTGTTCATGTTTTTACTGTGCTTTATTTTTATTTTTATTTTTTAAATACTTTATTCCTGTCATCTGAATAAGCAGAAGTACTAATGATCTTTTACTAGAACTGGCACGCGGAGCTTTCATTCAGCTTTCGGATGTAGTATTTGTCAGTTTAGATGTTATAGTAAAACGATTGCTGGGAAATGACTTGGAGGGGGGGTGACAAAAAAAAAAAAAAAAGGCCAAACAAACGTTGGAAAAAGATGAGAGAGACGGAAACGGTTAAAAAGAAGCTTCTGTGAGTCAGTGCACGGTGTGGTTTTATGACTGGCAGACTGCATTAGAGGCCCCAAGTCTCGTTTGACTGGATACGTTTTATGTTGATCCCCGTGAGTCGTCAGAATAAGAGTAAAGTTTTACATGAAGTGAAAGGGAAGTTTTTTGTTTTTGTTTGTTTGTTTTTTTAAACCCATATTTGGCATTTAGTAAGATCTGTTTGTGAAACAAGATTAAAATATGGATTTTTTCGTTTCTTTATTTTAAATTTGCTATAATTGACATTTTGAACACTGGCGTTTGGTCTAATAACGCTGCCTTCAAACAAATTGAACCAGGGAGCTTGTGGTTACAACATGGGAAGTGGTGTGAGCACGGCTGCTAGGCAACCGTCGACGTCTAGAAGCCGCGCGAGGCTAACGGTTAATCACACATAATAACGGTCAGGTTGCCTGGTGTAGCTAATGAAAAGACGATGCCGTTTCAATATCGGCGTTTTTCTCTGATCAAATTGCGAATTTTTACCGTTTTAAACTTTCGTCGCAACCGAAAATTTCTACCTTCTGTGAGGTCGCAAATGCCACAAGGTGCGGGCGGCTGTTCGTATTCAGGTGAACGAGACCCTATTTGAAGGCAGCATATTTTATGATTTTATGTCAGTGTTGTGGTTACAGCAGGTTTCCAATGACCTAAAGTGGCCAGAAAACATCAGTTATAGCAGGTTTAATGCAGAACGGTCTGTTGCATACAAGAAATTTTTACTCAGTGTTGGAATAACAGCATATTTTTAATGAAGGTAACGTCCCAAGAATTGATTTTTAGTCATTTGGGTTTTTCCAGATGTTGATGTGATTTTAATAATGTTTTTTTTTTTTTTTATTATTATGTAATTTATTTAACCTCTATTTAATCATCAAAACTGTATTGAGATTAAGAAAAACTCTTTTTTTTTTAAGGTTAATCTTACTGGGACTCTAGTGAGTGTTTGTGAGGACAGTTTACAGGCTTTGGAGATAAATATTGTCTAAACGATGTCATGGTTTTTTTTCTCCATGCCGTTTCACAGTTGATCGTGGCTTCATATTTGTTTTGCCTTAACTGCCAAAGCTTTGAATGTACCTTCCATTAAATTGACATGTTGTCCTGCACTGATCAGCCCCGCAACTCTTTTGTTAACTTCATTCCTCAAGAGGACAAAAAGCCTTCCTGCTTTACGTACCTTTCAGTTTGTTTGTTTTTGTTTTTTTTTGTTTGTTTGCGCTATTAATAAATTGCCGTCATTATTCTCTAAATGTTAAAGAGTGTAACTGTGAAGCCTTTTTTTAATATAAATATATATTTTGGGACTCATGAGATTAAAATCAAGCAATTAGACAAGAATTTACTTGTTTTCGAGTAACTTGTATTAAGTGACATGACTTGTTCACCATCATTACTGACAAATATATAAATGCCAAATTCTTTGAGTCACAGAGAAGGTGGCTTAAAGTTTAAACACCACCTTACATTTGACCTGGCTTTTTGAATCGAAATAATTTTAAGTGGACATTATTTTTGTGTGTGTTTCGAAAAAGAAACCAATAATTTGTTGAGATTATGGTCGAGTTGAAATAAAATCTTGCTGTTTTATTTCCCACGTGGTGGTGTGATGTTTTGATCTGTTTTCATTATTCACCTCCAGGCAGTTTATAATGCTGTTGCTTGTAGTTGGTTAGTTGTAATTAGTGCATAGCAGCTCCACCCTCACTAGTCCTGTTTGTGACGACACTGATGCACTATGCATGAGTCACACTGGAGAGACAGGTAAATTCTGACAGATGAATCACTACAGACTATAAAACCAACTACGTTAGGAGCTATGAAGTAAAAACTAAAATATTCACTTTAGCCTTTTACGTTTTCTCTCACAACTTTACATGTTTAACATTTAGGACTATTTAACAGGATAGTTTGAAGGATGGTGACTGCCAAAATCGAAAAGAAATACATTAATATGATCTTAAATGCACCAAAAATAGTAACAATGGAGGTTTTAAGTAATATACAAAACACGACATAAATTGATATGAGTTTTAATTTGCTTCTGCATTTATTTACCTTTGTATTATTATAATTGTCCATTTGATTTATAAACATTCATTACTTTATAATTACTTTTGTATATTTCACATTTGCATTACTATGAATTTTCCAAAAAGTTATTTATTTACAATTTTTTCTTTTTATTTTTTTTTGCAGCTTTTCTGTTACATTGAACTTTTGACCTATTGAAAATAGAAAAATAAAGAGAAAATTAAATTAAATCAATACGAAGGTAAATAAATACAAGCAAATAAAACAGAACGATCTATTTCTGCCACATTTTAACGATTTATTAACACCTGTATTTAATTTTAATATTATTTTAGTGCATATAATGGTTAGTTAATTTATTTAGAAGTTTCTTTCTTTCTTTTCACTTTCACTTGACGGTTAGCTTAGCTTTCCTGACATGTAACATTAGCTTAAAAGAAGTTTACAAAATAAACACATTAAAAACAGTAAATAAATAAATAAATCATTATAGGATCATTTCTGACCTGTTAAACGTTACTTCCTGTTGCTTTGTGTCCTTGTTTCTGTCATGAGAACATCCAAAAGCAGCGACAACGTCTCTTATCTCCGAGAGTTTAAAGATGGCGGCGACACAGACCAACGTCTGTAACGTTCGCTTGACAGCTAAGGACTACAACGTGCGATTGACGTCAGGTTCGAATGCGGCGGTGTTCTTTGGTACGCGGAAACACCAGCGGAGTGAGACCTCTGCTCCTGTTTTCTGGTTAATAGATCACCTGGTCGCACCTGCCAGGTAACTTATTTTCTTTTCTTCTCTTCGGTTCTGAGAAACGACTTAGCTACCGACCAATACGCAAAGTTACGAGTTGTTTTCGGAGAATTGAGCGGATTAAAAACAAGGTACGTCGGTCGTTTATGTTTTTTGACTTTGCTGAAGTTGTTCGAGATTCAGTCGTGGACACGAAGTTGCGAAACGAGTTTTAGCTTTAACCCGAAACTAAGCTCCTCGGGGGGAACAGGCCTCTGTAGGTACACTACAGTAGCTTCAGCCGTCACACCGTATATCATGAGGAAAAAAATAAATATTTAGACATTGTTTGCCACAAACTGAAGTGTTATTGAAGTTTCCAGTAGCTTTAATGCAGGAAGTGGATCTTTAGGAATGTGTGAGTGGTATTTTTCAAAATGCTGTGCTGATCAGAACAAAGATTCAGCACTTTAGTCGATAATAAAGCTAATTATTAGTTTAAAAGTTTGACTTTTTACACTAAGAAGTGTAGAAACAAGAAATAGAGCCATGTTGTTATCTCCTGCCAGTGAGCAGATACATCCAGGGTTTAGCCACAAAGTTTCCCATTCACTCTCTTGTTTGTTTTGGTATTTTGGGAATGTCATTCTTCACCAATCCCAGTGATTTATAGCAATCTTTGTATGGACTTTGCCTCGCTTATTTCTACACGCAAAACAAAGCTGCAGAAACTCAAACACGTTGTATACACTGTGTTGGGCCCGTGCAAGGACAGGACGAGCCAGCCTTGTAGGGCAACACACCCATGATAAACAGTGAACTTTGATTGATTTTCTTTCCTATCTTTTCAAGCCGTGTGTTGTTTCATACATTTTTTTGCCCCTTGCTCATTTCCTCACAGGGAAATCAACAATTCTGACCAAAAATGACTTGTAGAAGCTGGAGGAAGGCTCGCTAACAGTCAGACACTTTCAGCACAACAGGCATTGACAGAAAACAAAGAGCGAACATTTATTTAAAAACTTGAGGATGTCTGGCCCGGGTGGTTTAAACACAGATTTAACTGAGGATGGGGCAGTTTCACCTGCTGCTTCAGCAGCAGAGCCACAAGTGGTAAGTAAAAAGCCAGAAGAGGAGAACAGTGAAAAGGGAAAAAATGAGATTATAAATGAAGAGGATGACGAAGAGGAGGAGGAGGAGGAGGAGGAGGAAATGAGCAAGTCTGCTCATCTGGAGCCGACCACTTTACCGTGGCCAGGAGACAAGAGGCCTCAGACGGACCACGACGATGGAGTCTGGTCAGAAAAGGATGTTTCAGAGGTTGACGAGAGGGACACGGGGATCAGCGGAGGCAGCCAGGATCTGTCAGAGGAGCGGAGCCAGACGGAGAGCGACAGGAAGGGAAAAGCCAAGTGGAGGGAAAGCATGCCCGAGGGTGAGAGGTGGAGGGACGACGAGATCGAGGTGCATCGGCACGACAGAGGGGATGGCTCCCTCGCAGATGATGAGGAAGAAGACGAGGAGGAGGAGGAAGAAGAAGAAGAAGAGTCAAAGTGGATCTCAGAGAAAGCTGCTCTTGGTTTCACTCCGAATGTCATGATAGTGAGTCCGTCAGGCAAAGAAGCTCCTGAGGAGAGACGGTCCTTCAGAGAGATGGAGGTGGAGATGGAGCCCCAGATGGAGCCTGACTCAGCCGTCCAGATTTACCCCGAGTGGACGGAGGAGGACGACGACAAGTTCTGTGAGTATCAAACTGGACTCAGGTTTATGAAGATGACAGTTTATTATTACGTACTCAGTCTCTTATTCTGGGGGGAAAAAAATGTGTGAATGCTTAATAATCATCATTAACAATTAATTAATTAATAAAAAAATAAGAATTGAACTGAGAAATCCTTTAAATTTAATTGTCTTTTAGATGCAGGCAAAAGACAGACTTGATATTCTGTCAAACAGTGAGACAATTTAATTTAACTTTGCACAAGTTTATAATTCTCTGCTGATTATAAGTGAAACCTCACTCTGCAGTTTAAAGGTTTAAAATCTCAATTGTCATTTGCTTTCAAGTCTTAATATGGAAAAAGCACCACACAAACATGATAAAGTCCATAACTGCATAATAAGGTTTAAAGTAGTCTTAAGTAAGTCTTAACCATTTATCATCACACTGTGTCCTTTTACGTGTCAACATCTGCAAAACATAGATTTGATCGCGCTGATGCCTGTTGCTACTCAACATAAGTTCAGTAAATATCAGATGCATAAAGCTTATTAGTGTCTAACAGGAAACTAATTTTAGTTTCAAGTTAAACAGTTTGTAGGTGACAAATTTGGAGGTTATTTTCATGCAAGAAATAAAGTTTTTAATTTCTTCAGTGGTACAGTAATACAGGTCTGTGTCTGTTTAGGTTATTAAATTACACTAAACTTCAAATAGATGTTCAATTATAACTTTGCTTTTAACTTTGGTGTGAACTAGTCTACCTATTAAAGTCTTAACATTGAGTTATAACTGTACATAAATATACACAAATAAATCTACATGTAGTGTATATAATAAAGCTGAAAGTACCGATGGTGCATTCAGGTGCCAGTGGAAAGCAAACGGTCTACAACTTAAAGGGGAACTACTGTTTTTTACAACCTGGACCTTATTTCTGGCATAAAATACAGTCGTTTACTCACCCATATAACTTTTGTGTAATTCGTAGTCATTCGGGAGATATTTAGATCTGCGTATATCCATATAGTGGGAGTGACTGGGGCACCGAAACGCAGCCTCTAAATAAGACGTTATCTGCCGCGAAACTCGTTCATTTCACCAATATTTTGTTATCGTACGCTAGTGCTATTCCCCGTAAAGTCCGGAGTTAGTTGTTATCATCATCCCGGGTCTGCAGATTGACCTACAGATCTTGGATGATGTCTTCTGACCTGGATGATGTCGTCGCTGAGCGCCGCGCACACCCGTGACGGTCGGCTTGTTTGCCTGTAATTTGCTACTGATAGTGTTTTTGCGACATGGCTGAATATTTTTCCGACTCGAGGTTGTGGACGAACCATAGCATCAATCCTCGGAAAGATGATGATTACAGGTAACTCCAGACTTAACGGGGAATAGCACTAGTGTATCATAACAAAATATTGGTGAAATGAACGAATTTCTTGGCAGATAATACGTTATTTAGAGATCCTAACCCGGTGCCCCAGTCACTCCCACTATATGGATATATGCAGATCTAAATATCTCCTGAAGGAATACGAATTACACAAAAGTTATATGGGTGAGTAAACGACCGTATATTATGCCAGGAATGAGGTCCAGGTTGTAAAACTTGGTGACTTCTTGTTTTTCATATGCTTTTAAATCGAATTAGGGCAATATCAAGAAAAAGAAAAAAATGCTCTTAAATGACTGATCTTAAATCATTTTGTTTGTTTTCTTTTTTTTTTTTTTTTTGGAAGAAGAGAGGCTCATTATCTTTCTAAATCTGCTCTTTGTTCTGAGGAGTTTGTGACTCCAGACATTTAAGATTATTTAAGTGGATTTCTTGTTTAGTTTTCAGAGATACAGCAGATAAACAACTTTCATTTGATTATCTAACATGTTTGTTCTTATCCGGGTTCAAGTGTCTTCTGAAGCACGTTCTTGCTCAGTCAGAAAACGAGGCTGCTAATTTAACCTCGTAGGAAAACATGCAGATCTCTCTTCTCCTTAATCAGATATAATAACATATAATTATGTCTTGAGACGAATCACGCTGTGACGTCAGGGTCGCCTTTTTCTCTCTTTCTCCTCCATGTCTCCACGAAAGAGTTAGAGATATCAATGTGTCACACTTTAAAACTTAAAAAAAAATAACAGTCTTTCTTTTTTTCTTCTTCAGATGTATGTGATAATTTGTGCAGTGAGAAAATTAGGCTGGTCTTAGCCACGGTGGCTGCAGGGCTCCTCTTCCCTCTGCTGGTGTGGGGAGGTTACGTTTTCCTTCCCTTTGATTCACCTGTGCTGATGGGCACCCCCCTCAGGGTTCTGTACACGCTACGCTGCTCGTTCTTCGCCAGCATCCCCATCATGCTCGGTGAGACCCTCATGCGTTACGTTTATCGTGCACTGAAGCATTTATGTGAAACAAAGCAACAACAATCCTGTGATTACGCCCCGTTGTCTGTGTGCAGGTATGGTGGTTCAGGGCCTGTCCCGGCTGCGTTACAGCGCCGTGAAGCCGCTCTACGAGAGTAAACTGATGAACAGAGAGGTGGCCGTGCACTGGCACTACATCAACGAATCCATGGCTCTCTTTCTCTTCTACTTCCTGCAGCTCGCCGTCATGTCGACCTACATCAGCCAGGACCTGATCAAGCTGGTGCCGCTGCTCACCATCGTATTTGTTTTCGGCAGGTACGTTCGCTTACCGTGCACTGGGTTTCGGTTGCAGAGGGGGAATTGTTTTCTCTGTACAGCTGGGCTTTGTAACGAGGAGGTCTATGGGGATTTAATCACTTTTGGAGGCAGCCTCAAGTGGCCATTTACACCTACATCTAATGTGAACATTCAGACATCTGGATATTATCACAACAACGTGCTCATCTGCAATGAATGAACTGTAGACCAGCTAATCTGTGTAATTCTGGAAAGGTCAGCTTTATATGACAGGTTGTAGCTCCTCATAGCTTCCTAGCTAATAGTAACTTTCACAGTTTCCCGACGAATACAGACTACTGCCACCCGCTGGTCTAAAGATTCATGTCCTTTCACGCCGGCACTGCACTCTTTGCGATGTGTTCAAGTGCAGCTGTTTGGCCCAGACCCGGGCGTTTTTATGTTTCTGCAGCTTAAGGCCTCATACGTGTTCACAGTCATGCTTTATGCTAAGTATCATGACATGCTAACATGCGCACAGACAATGCTAACGTTATGTACATTGATATGTTTGCGATATAGCAGAATCATCTAGCGTTTTAGCATGCTAACGTTTGCCAAATGGCACTAAACACAAACGTCTGAGGCTGCTGGGAATGTCTTTAGTATTTCAAGATCTTGTATTGTTAAAAATCTGGACATTTGACAGAAATTTAGAGAGTTATCAAATATATTAGATATCAGCTTGAGGAGGCAGCTGTAGCAAATGTGATTTCACTCAAAACTAGAAGAAACAGATAATTGAATTCAGTGTAATTCATCCTCTGTGTGCCTGTACAATATTATCTTAATCCATCCCAATTTATCTGATATTTCTTTGTGGAACATTGTGTCATCTCTAGAGACGATCCTCACGTAAGCCCAGACTAAAACTGCAAACAGTTGAAGTCCCAAAGTCAACATGTTCAAACTCAAAGCCGTTACACATAACAACACCTCAAAGCTGTTGAGTCAATTTTAAACAAAACTGTAGAGAGGATATTTTTTAAATCGTTGCTTGAGTCTGTACTCGGTGCACGTGGTCGAACTTTGACTCTAAATGTGCACGGAGCGGATAAGAGACGAACGGATCGATATCCCAGACAGATACTGCACCGTTTCCTGTACCGTTTGTCTGTCCTCTGTTAAACGAATGAATGAGTCACGACTGAAAAACGTCAGGTTGCGCATTTCCTTTCCAAACTGTCTGTAATTAATTTCTGTCGGTAAGAAGCTTGGTTCAGTCAGCATGCCTGGAAAACACAAACATTCCTCGTTGATTGAAGCCACATGAGTGGCCGGGAAGGATTAACCAGAGAACATAAAGCTCCTACAGTATGTTGTTGAAGTGAATGTTTAACTAATTGCACAATCTGTCACTTCCTGTTGTAAATCTAATATGTTAGACACATTTATATTTATTCTCTTCTTCCTCATAAACCGGGGACCTGTGTTGTCTGATCACTTGTGCAGTTGCAGGTCCATAAACGAGGCAGTCGGACATTTACAAGCCAAACTATTTTCTCTGGATGGTTTGCATATTAAGAAAAGAAACCACTGGGAGGCGAAAGATCGTTTACTGTAAAGACATTTGATTTTCAACATAACCAACAGCACTGAGATAATAATTAATATCCTATAACATTTTAACAAGATTTTAAAAGGTTGCACTAACGGCTCATCGTGTGATCACTGTGGGCTCTAAAAAAAAAAACATCTATTGAGTTATTAATCCAGCTCTGAGTCATCAGGCTCTTGGTAAAAAACGATGAAAGACGTCTTAATTCTGCTGCCATAAAGAGAGAGTGGGCGTTTGGGCTGGTCAGACTTCCTGTCGGTAAACTTTCTTTTTGTTTTTTCCCCGTGCTTTCAGACTCATCTACTGGCTCTGCCTCTCCCTGGGCAGCACCGTCAGGGGCTTCGGCTTCGGCTTCTCCTTCTTCCCCATCCTGGTGATGCTGGGCACCAACCTCTACTTCATATGTGCGTCGGTCGGAGCGGAGTCGGTGTTCGACGTGGCGCCGCCCGCCACTGCTCCCCCGCCCAGGCTGCGCTGGTGGGGTTAGGGAGCGACGTCACAGAAGGAGGTGAGGAGCTGAAAGACCCGAAACGCCTTTTTAAACCTGACGCCACGGAGGGGCTCGGTTCATTTCCATCTCCTTTAAAAGCCGTAAAAACCCCGAGATTTCCGCTCCGGCCGCCGATTTGTCGACACCCGCTGTTACGGAAAGTGCGGTTTAATACCAGAGCGACTATTTTCTGGGAGGGATGCATCAGAAGAGGAACTAGAGCGATGGTTTACAGTGCAGCCAAACAAACTCAGGGGTTAATAATCAAAGAAGATCTGAGGAATAATTATCTACAGATGGAATTAATATTTTTTTTGGTGATATTTTCTTTTGTCTGTTTCACAACTTATGTGTTTTTTAATGTGAAGCAGCTCCTAGAAGATGTACGTTTTATATCAGAAGTAACTAAAACCAGCTCTGATACGATGTAAACAGAAACAGTGAGGCTGTTAGCAATGAGATAAAATTGCTCTGAATTATTTATGCTATAACGATAAATACGACAGGAAACAGGATAGGGTATTTTTGAGTGTAAATAGTTTAGATGGCGACCACATCTTAAGGATGATGACTGTTTATATTCAATGTTTTCTTTGACCTGTGCTCAAAGAAGTCGACTGTACGAACCAGGTTGTGGGTGAATTAGTGAATTTGCTGTGTGATGAATTTGCAGAGACGATATTTACTCCATGGTTTGATAGTGAGTTTACATTTCTTCTGTGCGTGCAAATTAAAACTACTACAGGCGTCCTCTGAGGATCGCCTCTTTTCACAACGTGTTTACCCGCTTAGTAAAACTCGTCTTCCATCAGACACTTTTTAAACTGCCTTCAACGTCTTTTTGTTCTGATGCCAAAGAGTCTGAGAGCATCCAGTGTTTGGGTGTGATTCATTGTGACCTGAAACCTGTATACTCAGATTTAAAATTTGATTTCTTTTTTTTTTTTTTTTATATGAGGTTGAATTATTAGTCGTTTTATAAACTCTCTTTTTTATTTTTGTTGTCACGCTACCAATGCCAGTGGTAATCTTTGTATTTATACCTGAGACTGTATCTTTGTTTTATTGATCAAACGCTTTTCTTTGTTTAAAGCAACGTAAGCTCTTCTATTTTTAGAATCTATTTTCTTTCTGCTGAAGGATATTTTTTCCAGTCTATTACTGATGAGACTTTATAGAAAACATGATCAATATGTGGGACTTTAAATGAGTTCAATAAAGCTTCATTATGAGACATGCTTGTGCAGCTCCTGACTCAGATTTCCAGTGACTGAGGGCGGTGCGTGTTTTCCGTTTTTATTGATGACCTGCCCAGACAGGACATAAAAATATATTCATATCTCGAGGCTCGAGTCATAAACGCGTGCTCCTGGTCTTGTGGTTGCACAGGCCAATAAAATAAAACCTGTAGCAGCATGTTACTGCTGATAAAGATCGACAAACACCAATGAAACGTTGCATAACAATCAACTAAATTAGTGCGTCAGTTGTAACAGAGCTAAGGTCGATTAGTACAGAACGTTTCTCTGTAATCTGCCTCCACCTTTTGTAAACCATTTTCAATTTTATTAATTATTAACGGTTTCACAGACGCAAACAATAAAAACAACCTGAATTTTATTGCATCTATCTTCTCCCCACCTGGTCATATCGGCCCATCCCCCTAGTTTAAGAACCACTGCATTAATTTAAGCTTGTTTTTAGATGATCCTAAAATATATCTACACCCCACAATGTTAACACTGTACCACCCACTCTTCCTGTCACAGACCTCTGGTATGAAGCTATTAGCATGAAGGAGCAAGCAGCACATATGAGTCAACTTTTAAGTCTTTTCTTTAGAAATGTTGTGTCTAACACTCAGAAATTGTTCTTAATATAAGAAAACCTTACGTTCAAAGTCTCTTTAGCAATTAATGTAGGTTTAAAATCAGACATTTGTCTCTTCTACTGAATAGATTACTACTTTCTTAATCTGCTTTTTCTCCTACGACCAGCAGGAGTTCTCGACCTGTCGAAAAATAATAGAAAATCAATCCCATCATTAGCATTAGAAGAGAAACAGGAAACCTGCACAGACATGAGATTTTGTTTGTGTCATTTGTTTACCGTCCCTAAATGAATCGAACGTTTGCATCTCACAGACCTGTCACGACCTGTGCAGGAATTCCAGTAAAGTTTCCACCTGCACAACAGATCAGATGAAACGAGTTCAGAGGCGCGACCTCAAACTTCCTGCTTCTGAATCAGCAACGCGCACATGAATAAGACAAGTGTAACGTACGTGCTGTGTTTTATGAGTGACCAGTGGAAACGCACGGCAGCAAAACTAACAAGTACGACTCTCAAATGTATTCAGACTGAACGTTTTCCACGCTCAGCAAAATATTTCCAGCTACGGACTGAACTGACAAAACATCAGGCGCGCTAACAAAGACATCATTTTGGAGGAGGCAGATTGTGGTGCCGTTAAACCGGATTGTGTTTCTGTCATTTAACCTAGAACACTGACTACAATAGAAACATGTGTCGGTACAAGACAACACAGCTCAATAGAACTACAAATTCAAAATGAAAAGTTGAATCAACAGCTGCAGCAAGATTTAGTGCTGGACTTTTGTACTGGAATATATTCATCTACGCTGGTGTACCTAATGTTTTGACCTGTGGCCTCCACTTCATCTGCTGCTTTAGATCCATTTCTAGGAGACATAAACCAAGATATGCTATCATCCGTTAGCCTGCTAGCATCACCTCACTCCCTAATGAGTGAGGTGATGAAATACCTTTTATCCAGATCCACTTTTGGTCGGATGAAGGGTTCAGGACGGGGTTAGCTTCCAATTTCCTGCCGGAGGCAACCCTGCTCGCTTTTCATCTCTTCAAGGTTAACGTGTTAAAGTTCTGTAATGTTTAATGTGTAAGAAAAACCTAATAAATACAACTACTTTAACACTAAAATGTTCCTTAGACATTAATACATCAGTAAAACAATTAAAAATTATAATACGGCTGTAATTATTGTCATTATTAAGCAGTCTGCCTCATAATTAGTCACGTAAAATGGTTTAAATTCTGGTTCAAACACGAATATTCACTTTATTTACATAAAAATGTAACTTTAAAATACTGATATAATATAAAAGCTAATAATTGTTGAACTGATAACATGCCTGCAAGTGTTTTTTAACATTTAAGTACATGCTCTGACTATTTCTTTATCATTCTGGGAAGTAAACTAAGGGATTTTCTTCCTTTCGCTTTGATTAATTACTCTTTAATCTCAGTTGTTGCTTAACGCTGCCGCTTACCTCGTCATCCTCGGCGGTCGGGAGAGATCGGCTAAATTTAGTCGCCTAGTTATCGCCGAATGTGTGAGATGCAGCTCCGCCGCACGTGTCTGTAACTGTGACAACAAGCTGAGGACGAGGAGAGACGGAAAACAAATGCACTGCCAACATGTTAATTACAGTAAATTTAGAAAGATCTCTTGGTATTTTACTGATTTTTTTTGTTTGTTTTTTTTGTTTGGACACCGTAACCAGAAAACAAAAAGCACAGATTCAGTTTCATTTCACTCAGTTTGTCTATTTAATATATAAAATACGGTAAAACATACGCAAAAAGGATAAGGTTTCAAGGGACTTGGATACTTTGGTACAACAAACACTTTTTTTGTAAAAGCGGTATAGAATTTCAATAACATATCAGTGCATACTTTGTATATGAAAATATACACAAACTGTATATCATTCTCAAAAAAACAACAAAAAGAAATATTTTCTTTACAACAAAACCCAAAGCAGACCAGCTCAACACAATATATTAGCTATAAATTTCATCTTTAGTATTTCATATGCTACATTATTCTGAGTCGTTTTAAAACTCATTTGTGATGCATGTCCTTATCATTACTGTACGTAACATATGGTTTGTTGTTACCTGTATCCCATGCATTTACATTTTTCAAATTTCATGAATTACTAATTTCAGCTGTTTCCCGTTTTTATAAATATATTCTATATCTTAATTAAAATTGCAGCATTAACTGGTATTTCCTTCATTGCATTTGCTAATACCACAATAACTGATCGTGCAATTGTCAGCAAGTTGTTTCAAAAAAGGAAACCAGCACTATATGTTTATGATAAGGAAGGTAAAACAAGAGAGAGAGAGGAAATAAAAACTGTCGGCTATCCTACACAAAATAGCAATAAAATAAAAGCTCCATAATAATATCATTAGAATAATAATAGACAATGGAACTGTCACCAGCACAAATTAATCCAAAAAATAGTGAGATTCTAAAAAACATTGTACACGACGAGTAACAGAGGGTGCAGGTTTTCATTTCTCATATAGATTGTCTCGTGACTACACTGCTAGATTGGACAGAGAACCTTTTTGTACATGAGCGAAAGCCAATCGGTGTGGTGTCACATTTCAGTCGACCATCGGCGCCCACAAAAAACGCAAAAGAGATAAGATTCAGGAGGGGGG